>PVIC010000184.1:41502-78256 GCA_004025085.1 Thryonomys swinderianus
AGGCTGGCCCTGAGCTCACTATGGTGCCCAGGCAAGCCGCCGCGAACTCAGCAATCCTCCTGTCTCTGCCTCCCGAGTGCTGGGATTACAGGCGTGAGCCACCACGCCCAGCATTATATGTGGTAACCGGGGATCGAACTCAGGTCCTTGCGCTTGCAAGGCAGGCGCCGGAACCACTGAGCTAACCCTCCGGCCCCGAAGAGAGCTTTCTTAACCAAATATAGAGCATTAAAAATTTAAAGCTATTATAGATTATTGATGTCCCAAGGATGCCAACATCCTAATTTATGAAGTTTGTGAATTTTTTATCTGATGTAGGGAAATTAGACTGTCAATCTGCTCACCATGAAATAGAAAAATTATCCAAGAGTATTTGAGTAGGCCAGTGTAGAAACAAAGGGATTTTTAAAGGAGGAAGAGGGAGGCAAAAGATGATATGAACAGGCAGACAAAGAAATGCAACATAGACTTTGAAGATAGAGAAGGGGGACCATTAGCCAAAAAATGCTGGGCAGGTAGAAGCTAGAAAAGGTAGAAAACCAGATTCCCCTCCATGACCTCTGGAGCGGAGTGCAGTCTGACAATGTGATTTTAGCCTAGTGAAGCCTTACAGAGGCTAATTTGTGTTACTGAAACCACCAAATTTCTGTTAATTTGTGGTGCGTGGGAACAGAAAGGATACTCTTTTATGACTCATTATCCATTACCAGAGCAGAAGTCTACTCCCTGCTGAAAGTGGAATTCGAGAAGGGGATGGGGGGAAGGGGAATGAGAAAGAGAAAGGGAGAAAGGAAGGGAGGGAAAGAAAGGATATTCAGGTTAAAAAAGGACATTAACTTGTAGATAACATGATTTTCTATGTAAAAGTCCCAAATAATCTTACTTTGAAAAAGCTTTTAGAGCTAAATGAAAGAGGCTGAAGGCTCAGTTGATCAACAGTGACCAATAATTTTACTTATCATGTCTTAGTAAAGCTTTCATAAAAACCCCAAAAAGCTAGTTTTGCCAACTTTCCAATAGCTGGACATATGGAAGCGTCTGGGAGTATGAGAAAGAATGTATCAAGTTCTGAGAGGGCAAAACGTTCCAATTCACATAGGACATTTGCAGCCCTCTCCCAATGTATCTTGTCACCTGGCTATTTTATTTTTGTTCTATGAAACATCCTTTGTAATAGTAAAAATAAGGGTTTCCCTTTGTTTTGTAGACTATTCAGCAAATTGAATTTTAGGATGGGAACTCTTGATTTGTTTTTTGGGGGCAGTACTGAGAACTGACACCAGGACCTTCACACTCAGTTACACTTCCAACCCTTTTAATTTTGAGGCAGGGTTTCTTCAAGTTGTTAAAATCCTCAGGCTAAGAGGCTAATCATATTTCTAAATGCCATTTTCTAGTAAAAAGAAACTGAGCTCATTAGAAAAATGACTGATTCTGTGGCTAAAGAAGTAAAAGACACAAGACAAAAAGTCTAGCTAGTAGAGCTAGAAAATAAGGATATGCTTCTAAAAAGGGAGTATGGGCAAAGAACAAGTTCACAGAAGGCAACCTGTAAGAGTGCTCAACAGTGAAAGCTAAACAATAACATAACATATAGAAGTAATGGATTATAAACCTCCTCAAATAACTATGAGGCCTTACTGATAAAATAGGGAAACAGGAAAAATCTTCCTTAGAGAAGGAATTCAGTCAATAAATGCAGAAGCAATGGTGAAATAGAAAATTCTCATTATAGTATCACAGTTAATTACAGTGGGCAAGACTTAACCACTGAAAATAGGTTGTGAATCTCTAATTCAAAATCCTGAAATGTAATCCCCAGTACAGCAAAACAAACAAACAAACAAACAAAAAAACACAAACCTGAAATGCTCTGAAATTTGAAACCAATGTGACACTCAGAAGGCTTTGTATTTTGGATTTTCAGATTAGGGATGGTCAACTGGTTAATCTGTGATTCTGAAATCAGAAATGCACTAGACCCTTCCAGTACTATGCATTTAGGATAAGGAACTTGTATTAAAATTAGTAGGCAAGTCCTAGAAGGTGTTTCCATAGGTTCTATGCCACAAAGTACAGCTATTATGGTAGTGACTGTAACAGGTAACCTTAAGTCCTTTAGTATTCTCATGGAGGTGAGAGCTGAACTTAGAGAAAACTTTCTAAGGTATGCAGTATACAAAGAGAAATATGGTTAACTCTACAGTGAAGAAACATGGCCAACTAGTTAACTAAGTGATCAAGGTTAACTTCACCAGTAGTTAAGACACGTTGCCTGGCATGACACATTCAGAGCACAGCATACCAATATAGGTACCAAAATCTAGTACTTCAATCTATTTATAAGAAAACACCTTACAAACCCAAACTTAACAGATATTCTAGAAGTCAGGTCCTTTCTTAAGTGTTAGATAGAAGGCTATGTACAACAATGAAAGAAACTTTAAAGATTAGAAGAGATGAAGGAGACAAGATAAATTCAGGATGTACCTAGACTAGATCCTGGAAAAGGAATAAAGAAACAGGAGAAATCTGAATAAAATGTGTAATATAGCTAATGGTATTATATCAGTATACTGCTTAGTTTTGGTAAATGTATGCATTTACCAATCTTTTGTAAATCTAAAACTAAAAAGGTTAAAGTTACATATTAAAATGTGTATTTATGTTCCTTTGTACTAGGGAAAATATACTCTATAATATTAATTTAACATCTTATTTGGTGCAGTTAAAGGGAATTACACTTTTAGCTTATGCTTTCTAATTTGTAATGAACATATTTTGTAATAATAATGGATTTCTAAAAATGACTGTAATATACATATTCTTTGGTAACCTGTTTGTTCATTAAAAATACTGTCCCACTTCAATAACACTGTCCCCTATCACTAAAAACATATCTATTACTGGGGATCAAACTCAGAACCTTGCACTTGCTAGGCAGATGTGGTGCCACTGAGCTACATCTTCAGCCCTCTGTTTTCATTCTCAATAGAGAGCTGTGTATACAACTCAGTGGAGATACTTTAATTTACATTAAATATATTTCAGTCGTGTGTGTTAATCTTTTAATATTTACCTAATTTATTTTCTGTGATTCTGCCTATTTATATCCTTAGGTTATTCTGACATTCTTAAAATGTTTCCAGCTTATTGTTCAATTTGCTACATGATCTTTTTCTTTCCTAAACAGAAGTTTTACATTTTTGTATGGTCAAGTCTATTAAACATTTTATTACTTTTATCTTTAAAACATCTGCAAGAACATTGAAGGAGGGGCAGAAAAAGGAATGTGAACATGTACGACAAACACATACTAAAAAAAAAATCTAATAAACCTCCCTTTGCATTCTAAAGTTACCTAATGACAGAGGTGGTAGAGTTTTGCCATTTCTTCCTCCCTCTCCCCACTGAGAAGAGCTGTGCACTAACTTTGCACTTGGCCTTACCTGTGTCATAGCCAAGGGACATGAGTTAACACAATGGTCACCACAGTCAAGCATATGCTTTTCAAAAGCACTGCTCTCTTCCTGTTCTAAGTATGTCTTGTCTCAGCGGTGCTTTGGGTGCAACCCAAGAACCAGATCTTTGTGAAGGAGAGCTACAGGCTAACTTGCAGTCGTCAAAACTTACTAACTTTATTGTTGTAGGACACCAAGGTTTTGTGATTGTTAGGGAAGTAACACAAATTAATATAAACATCTCTATTTTCTTTCAGAATGACATATCTTCGTTTTGGAGTAAACAGCTATTTGGATAGTAAATTTTGGGGCTGTAACGTTTTCCCAATGAAGTTTAGGTTAATAGGCTCTATTTGATGTACATAAGGGACAGTCATCCTAGTGAGTATATACAGGAGAGTATTTCTCTAACTTTTCCGTAAGTACGTACAATAACAGGAAAATATGAGAATTTTGGAAAAAAGCTCAACATAACTAGTGTATATGAATTTCTAACTTTAAATAATACTTACTTCTCTTTAATATTTGAATAAAATGAACATCTAAGGAAAGCATTCAATGTTTTCTTCCTGGTGCTGCATATCTCCAGCACACTGCCATGAGCTCTGATTAGGCATTAACAGTTAAGTAGCATGATCACAGGTTTTGGCACCAGACACAGGTTTAAATCTCAGTTCTACCAGTCTATTAAAAGATGTGACCTTTGGCAACATTCTTAACTTTTCTTTGACATTTAACTTCTCCTTTTCTATAAAGGAATATGAATCAACTTCACTGTAGGTAGAATGAATAATATAACCAGAATATATAGTTATGAGATATCAGCATATAGATATCTGAAATACATGAAAGTTCCAGATGAATGAGCCAAAAAATTTAGAATAATCAGTCAAAAGTGTTCAATTCTCTATAGATGTGAAATTAAATGAAAAGAGAATAATAGACTAGGTGTGTATAGAGAAATATTTGCCATTTTATAGACACAGGAAGAGTGTGGGAGTCACAGAAGCCAGACTCACTGAATGGAAGCTGGAAAAGTAGAAGCAGCAATAATACGGTAATGAAGGGACAAGTAATCAGGGAAAGTTTTCTTTTTGAGACTAGTGTGTAACTAAATCCAAGCAAAAGTACTTTTTTGGACTCTGTAAGTCAGTCAGGTAGCTTCTTTATCTATCTCCCATGAAAAAAGATTCTTAAGAGCTAGTAAACCTGTCCTTATCTTTTCAGTGCTGGGTAGGTGAGATGGGGAATAAAGAAAATTATAAATTAGTAGGAAAAATAAACAAAGAAAACAGGAAATTTGGTCAAGTCAGTGAGTTTCCACCACAGTAATGTTCTGGGCTGGTCCCTATGATGGAGCAGGTGGGAAGCCACAGTGCTGACTCTTTATGCACTATGAGGAGGACATGTTTTCAGCCACACAGTACCAAACTACCTAGACACAATGTGATGGTCCCCTCCTCCCCATTATTCTGGATTGAGCCCTGGGCATTTAGAATGAGCTACGTCCTCAGCCCTTTCTTATTTTTCTTTTTTGAGATGGGCTTGTTGTATTACTAAACTGCTCACACTGAGCTTGAACTTATGGATATTCCTCTTTGTTTCCCAAAGGGATGGGATAACAGGTGTGTACTGCCACAGGAGCTCTTAAGAATTTCTTTTGATTTCATAATAAATACTTTTCTTCTGACTGTTCTGTTGCTGTCTTGGATTTTACAACCAAGCATTTGCTTGAGTCTTTTCTTGGGGATGGCAGGGACAGTACTGGGCATTAATTCCAGGATGTTGAGAAGACTCCCACCCTCAGTCCCTACCTTTTCAGAGTTTTTGAGAAAATCTTGTGGAGTCACTAAGTTGCCTGGGCGGGGCTCAAATTTGTAATCCTTCAGCCTCAAATTCCCAGAGTGCTAATGTTTACAGGTGTGTACCTGCCATTTTAAAAAGGTTCAAATATATCCTTACAAATACTTTCAAAGTAAAGATTTAAATGCATAGTTTGTATTTTATAATACATTTTTAAATATGATTTCAACATTTGTTTTAGTATTACAACTTCAGTACTTACAGAAAGTCACAGATTGACAGGGCGAAAATACAAGTCCCTCATCTTCTTTCCAACTGTCCCTCTAATATTTTAGAATGGTTGCATTTCTCTTAGCCTAAATGTAATTTACAAATACTGTGACAGCTAAGAATACTTTAGAAAGAGGCTGCTGTGCTGAAACATGGAATATCTAAAAAAAGAAACTTACTCAAAGCACTTTAAGTACAAAGTGCTTTCAGAAGAGTATTATAACTTGACCCTTAGAAAACCAGGTGGGATACCCAATTTTATAAAAAAGAAAACTTGCCAGTACAGAAGATTAATAGATTTCAATTCATAGATCAGGGGTAGAGCTAGCACTTAAAGCCAGTCTTCCAAACTCAATTTATTTCTTTCACTTTCCCATAGTATTTGAGGATTCTTGGGGTGGGAAGTAGAATGTTTTCACCAATTTCACTTTTAATCTTTATATACTTTTTTTCCATTTTGTCTCAGTCATTTCCTTATTAAAAAAAATTTTTTTTTTTGTACTGGGGATCAAACTGGGAATCCTGCACTTGTGAGGCAGGTGGTGGAACCACAGAGCTAAACCCTGGCCCACCATACTAAAATCTTAACCTAAATGTTTAGTAACTTTTACTCTTTTATAAATGGTTAAGCCAATTATAGCAATGAAGTTACTTTATGAAAATACCTTTATCTATATGTCATAGGTTTTGATATGTAGTATATTCTTTGTGTGGAGTGGGGACTGAGCCTTGGGTGTTCTTGCTGATCCTAGCTAAGCTACACTAAGCTATACCACTAAGCTACATTCCCAGCCATTACATATAGTACTTTTATTTCTGAAGTCTGTTTTAGGATTTTGTCAGTAATGTTATTCTTAGAGTTAATCTATTTCCAAGGACTCTTTTAGATGTCCTTGAAAATAGAAAAATATTCGTTGAAACATGGAACAGCCTTCATATATTTATTACAAATAAACTGAATATAAAAGTTTAAGAGTTAATGTGAATATACATGATACTCCTCTATCAAACAATACTACTCATGAATTTTTTAAATAACCTAGCCAGTTGGTTGGAACAAATTACAAAATAGCAAAGCTGCACTGTAAAATTCCTATAGGGAAACTAAATTAAAGACAGACATAAAATCTTGATTAGCCATTTTTAAAATGCAGTTCACTAAATGAAGATATTTCAGCAAGAACTATCAATTTTGCCAGAAAAAATCTGTGGCAAATGCAAAGATCCTAGAAAAAAATCTGCAGCAAATGCAAAGATCCTATTATCAGTAGATGTAAAGACACACTTTGCAAAATTTGTGGATGTACTCAATAACATCTAAGTAAAAGGAATATTTGTACCTGTTCTTCATTAGACGAACTTCTCTCTTTCGAGCTGCCTCTTCAGCAGGCTGCGTAGGAAGTGCTGGGGAAGATGCCATAACAACTCCAGGGGCAATAGTGCTGGTGGGTGCTGTGCGAATCTGGTATGTCTGTACATCTCCAGAGGCAGCTGAAAAGAATAGCGAGTAAGAGATAAGACACAAATACTGTGACTTGATTTAACTTTTTTAATCAGTCTAAAAATATTTTTTTGAATTAAAAGGTAAATAGTAAAGAAGAGATGATTCTGGTCAAAATGTAGAACAGACAAAAAATCAGTTTTTTTGGTCATTACTCAGAAATACATCCAAATTTAATGTATACATTAGTATAGACACGTGGGTAAAAGATGTCTTAACCTGTGTCTATTTATTATATTAATCTTTCATTGGAATGCAGTTCTATTCTGTTGTTAACATGCTTACCAACCTTAAGTCTAAAAGGGAAGTAGGGCACAGCTGGGTTGATCTTCCTAGACAGAGTATAGTCCTCAATGTCTTCCTTTGATATTGGTAAATTCATATTAAAAAATCTCAAGTAGACTCTTGCCACGACATAAAAACGACCATGATTTTTCATAAAATAGCAAAATAGAAGAGAAAATAAAGCATAATGGTCAACTACTGTAAATTTCTAATTTAAACAAAATTGCATCTATGAAAAAAGGTGTACGATTTGATGCCAATTATTTGTAAACATTATTTAATGTAAATAATGGCTAAGTAAACTCAAGTTTTATTTTTCTAACTAAACTATTCACCATTTGTGAAAAGCAACAATAAATATTTGTCAAACTGCTTCTAAAAACAGTTTAAGAAATATGGTGTGCTAAAATGAGAACCCTAACACTTATGAAAGAATATGCAGGTCTTTATAAAATTATTCACATTTAGATACCAATATCAGTTAAAACGTGAAGTTTGAGTGGAAAAGATTTATATACTAAAAATGTTACCATCTTCAAACTGACGTTCAGAATTCAAATTTACTGACATCCTACTTTACAGTTTTTGAATACATGCATGTAAAGTGAAAAGGTGCTTTACTCCTGTTAAGAAGCAAAATGTTACTTTTTTCAAATATTGTTTACTAACAATATGTTCTGTAAATACATCAGGGTCCTTTACATTGTGACTAATTAGTGTTTTTGAATTATCTGTGGTAAAGGAATACAAATGTCATTACCTACTACAGGCAAAATATGTTATTATTAATGAAAATATTTTTCAAAAACAAATGTACTATTTCCTCAATTTACAAATTTCTAATCTGCCATAAAATATGTTCTTGTAGTATTCAGATTAATTCAGTAAAAAATGGTCAACTTTCATCTATAGATTCCTACAGTAAATGAAACATTAATTTTTTAAAAAAACATTTCTGTAATTGATCAACATTTAACCACTACTTTTTCCTCCAAAAACCGGACTTGCATACTAGCATGTTATCTTTTGGAGTAAAGTGTTTTTACTTGAAAGAAAAAATGATGAATTTAGAAGAGGATCTAAATTTCCCTTAAAAAAGTGAGAAACAATTCTGAACCTTCAAAATTCTTGTGAGACACTATGACAACTTTTATTTGACACGATTAAAAAAACAAAACAAAACAAACAAAACAAAAAGACCAGAAAGGCCAGGTCATGCTCAAAGTCAGACAGAAGTTCCATGCAAAATTAGACCTAGAATCCATCTTTCCTACTTTCTGATTTTTTTTCTAAAGGGGTTAAAAGGTTTGTATTATATTAAAAAACTGAAAATAGTTGTTTTTATGCCATGACATTTTGGTCCAAGTGGAATAATGGAAGAGTTGATGGAAAACCCTACTGATGAAAAGCTAACTACATTTAACAGCATTTTGGAACACAATACTTACTTTTTTCAAAGTAAAGATTTAATTTTAATCTTTCAAAGAACCATCCATACCTGTGAGTTCTGAACTCTCTTACCTTGAACAACAACTTGATTGCTGGGCACTAAGATCTGCTGTCCATCAGTGGTCTGTGCATACTGTAGGATGGTAGTACCCGGTTGGGTGGCAGCTGCATTGGTCATGGTTAATGTCTGAAGGCCCTGTACCCCATCGGTACCATTGTTAGCCAGCTGTATTGCTCCTCCTTGGGTAATGGCAACTAAAACCCAAGGAAGGTTATTGTTACAAGTTTAATTAATACCAAATAAGACTTTTAAAACACATTAAATTCTATGTAGAAAATTTGCAAGACACAATCCTAAGAGAAATTATTGCAGTATAAGTAACATTCTCATTATCAAGTAGTTAATACACTCAACTTTCTACTCAAACAACACTCCATTTCTGTAACAGAAATATACTTTATGAACTCCATTATAATTGATAATGCCTGTAAATAATTTTTAAAACACAGGCAAATAGAAAAATATCAAACTGCTTTTAAAGTTATTGGTTCTTTTGGTTGTTAGGAAGTCCAACTTTCATGATCCAAATCTTATTCCAGCATGAACTACATTTACAATAACAGGTACTGTCCCAATAGTATATACATTTCTTGATGTAAGGATTCTATTTTCATGCCCAGGGATGAGCATGCAGCAGGTACTTAGTAATGCTTGATTTATCACCAGCATGGAAAATAGCAGAAAGAATCAACAATTGGGAACCTCATCTTCCTAAAAAGCCTCTGCAGAGCAAGAGAAACCCACAACTGGGTAAAAAAGACAACTTACATTACAGGCAAGAATTTTTACCAGCTGTTTCTCAAAGAACTACTATCTACAGTACATAAAGAACTTAAAAAAAATCAGCATGCCAAAATATAAAGACCCAATTAAAAAATGGCCATCTGAAATGAAGAGACACTTTTCAGAGGAAGAAGTAAAGACAGCAAAGAAACATGAAGAAATGTTCAACATCGCTGGCTACTCAAGAGATGCACATGAAAACAACACTGAGATTCCATCTCACTCCACAAAAAATGGCTGCTATCCTGAAAGCAACCAATAACAAACGCTGGTGGGGGTGTGGGGAGAAAGGAACCCTTCTCCACTATAGTGGTGCAACCCCTACAGAGATCAGTGTGGAGATTCCTTAAAAAAAACTAGGACTCAAGGGCTGGAGATTTAGCTCAGTGGTTCCAGAGCCTGCCTAGCAAGCGCAAGGTCCCTGATTCAATCCCTGGTAACTACATACAACAATGCTGGGGTCTGGTGACTCACGCCTACCAGCAATCAGTATCAGTACCACAGTGCCAGGAGGTCTGCTGAGTTTGAAGCTTGCCCAGGTTGCAGAGTGAGCTCAGGGCCAGCCTGAACTACAAAGTGAGACCCTGTCTCAAAAAACCCAAAGAAAAAACACAACAAAATAAAACAAAAAACTAGGACTCAAGGTCCCATTTGACTCCGCTATTCCCTTGCTAGGTATATCCATGAAAGAATTAGAAGAATCATACCAGAGTGACATATATGAACCCATGTTTATAGCAGCTCAGTTTGTAATAGCCAAATCTTGGAAACAGCCCAAATGCCCTTGTCTTCTGGACAAAGAAGGTGTGGGGTTAAAAAAAAATTAAATGGAATACTATTCAGCCATAAAGAATGATAAAATTTATGATAAATGACATGAGTCATTTATACTCAAATGGATGTACCTTGAGGACATAGAAATAAATAGGAAACAGATGTGTAAATACCATTTTTTTTTTTTTTTTGAGACAGGGTCTCACTCTGTAGTTTAGGCTGGCTCTGAGCTCACTATGTAGCCCAGGCAAGCCTGGAACTCAGTAATCCTCATGTCTCTGCCTCCTGGGTGCTGGGATTACAGGCGTGAGCCACCACGTCGGGCATTGTGGTATGCGGTGTTGATTGTTGGTGGGTGTGTCTCCACACCCAGCATTATATGTAGTTACCGGGGATCGAACTCAGGACCTTGTGCTTGCGAGGCAGGCGCCGGAACCACTGAGCTAACCCTCCGGCCCTGAAAAACCAGATTTTCATGAATGCTAAAATGTATGACAGGTAACATGAAATAGGAAGAAAATATGCAAAAGAAAAAGGGAAAGGGCACATAGGGGAGAGTGAAGAGGAGAAACAAAATATTTAATAGTTAAAAAAAAGAAAGCTTGTATATAGGGGTTAGGGACTGTAGGGAGGGCAGGGGAAGGGGGAAAAATGAGAAGATGTGTTCTGTACAGATATAAATTCTCAATGTTGAGTGTAATCATATGTATAAAATGTACCAATAAAGTCAATTAAAAATAAATGCTTAGTTTATAGTACAATTAATACAGCAACTCATCAGTGTATTCTGTTCCTACTTTCCTAGCAATTCCTCAAATGTGCTCAAATAGCGAAGTACCTTGGCATCTATCTATATCCCAGCTAACTGGGAGGCTGAGGTGGAGGGATGACTCACATGAGTTCAAAACTAGCTTGGGTAACACAGGAAGAACCTATCTTTAAAAAAGTAAAAATACCTATTCAAGTGCCAGGCATGGTTGCTTACACCTGTAATCCCAGCACTTGGGAGGCAGAGGCAGAGGCAGGAGGATTGCTGAGTTTGAGGCTTGCCTGGGCTACATAATGACCTCAGGGCCAGCCTGAACTACAAAGCAGGAGCCTGTCTCAAAAACAAACAACCAAACAAAACAGCCACTGAATGAATCAAGTTAAGTCTCTGGAACTTAGTTATTTCAAGAATATCTCGTGGAGTTTAAAATTAGCACAAACCATTAAGGAAAAACATTTTTAACTGTCATTTCTGTTACATATCTCAGCATTGTCATAAAATTGTTGATTACTCATTAACCACACTTGCCAATGATCAGGTAAAAGGAAATTTATCAATGCTCAGACTAGATGATATCTTACTTTATATAAAACCAAAATCAACTTTATGCTACAGTACCAGACAAAATTAATTTTTTAAAAAGCTATTATTGCTGGGCATGGTGGTGCACGCCTATAATCCCAGCACTTGGGAAGCAGAGGCAGGAGGATTGCTGAGTTAGAGGTTTGGCCTGGGAAGCACAGTGAGCTAAGGGCAAGCCTGAACTACAAAGCCAGACCGTCTCAACAAAACAAAACAAAATCATTATTTTATTTGGAAGATAAAATCTTTTAGATATTAGAATTGAGAAATGTATGTAAAACTACTCTGGGGGCTGGGGATATAGCTCAGTGGAGCTGAGGTCCTAAATTCAATCCCCAAAAACAGAAAACCCCACTTCTCTAGGAAAAAAACCTCCCAGCTAATGGTCAAATTTTCAACAAAGAAAAGCATCCCTTCCAATTATGATATTACATATAAAACTATTATCAGTTTCCAATGAATTAAAACAAAAGTAAAAGAATATATGAGAGCAACATGTCTGACTTAAGTATGTTACTATTAAAATGGACTTAGTTTGGAACCAATTATTAGTAAGCTATGGAAAACTAAGAGCCTGAAGCACTTACACATGAGTTATACATTGTTTAATCGAGAAATAATAGTAGTTATTATTTGGTTTATCTAAATGATACCTGTGGAAATTAAGACACTGGCATATAAGATCCATCTACTTTATTCCATTAATTTTGCAAGAATACTTGTGAGAAATAGGGTTAATGGAATCAAAACACAAATTCTCAAGTTAAGCATGTCTTACTGTGTGTGTGTTTTAATTGTGTACTGGGAATCAAACACAAGGGTACTCTTACATTGAGCAATATCCCCAGTCCCATCCATCCATCCACCCACCCACCTACCCACCCACCCTTCAGTACAGGCCTCAACTCCCTGTGTCAGGATTACCTAAGTGTGCCATCATGTCCAGCATCCAGTACTGTATAATTAATTATCACTTTTTTAGGGGGAGGGGTATAGCAGTGAAGAAGAGGAGTGGAAGGAAGAAAAATGCACATGAATAACTTTGGGCTAGGGGGGTGGAGATTTAGCTCAGTGATTCCGGAGCCTGCCTAGCAAGCACAAGGTCCTGAGTTCCATCCCTGGTAACCACATACAATGCTGGGTGTGGTGACTCAAGCCCACCAGCAATCAGTACCACATACCACAGTGCAGGGCGTGGTGGCTCACGCCTGTCATCCCAGCACTCGGGAGGCAGAGACTGGACTGCTGAGTTCGAGGCTAGCCAGCCTGAACTACAAAGCGAGACCTGTCTCAAAAAAAGGCTACAAAATCTATCACTAGCCGGGCGTGGTGGCTCACGCCTGTAATCCTAGCACTTGGGAGGCAGAGACAGGAGGATTGCTGAGTTCGAAGCTTGCCTAGGCTACATAGTGAGCTCAGAGCCAGCCCGAATTAATTGTTACATTAATTGTTACATAATTGTAAACATTAAATAAGGTCATATGTATGAAAATACTTGAAAAACTGACCCTAATGACATTTTTTCTCTAGAATACTTATGACTATTCCCAAATAAATTGAATAAGTTTCTAAAAAACAAATTTCTGTAAAACAAAATAGCAAAAGAAGTAACTGGTATTCTCTAGTTCTATCTGATTCAGAAATTTAGACTTAAGCAGAGATTCTGCATAGCAAGTACGTGGAAAAAAATGGAGGAATATCTATTATTCTGACTACTGAAGAGGGATAAAACGGAAACTGTGTTTTAACTAATTTAATCCTCTAACACTTGATATTTAACAATCATATGTCTCCTTTTAAGTACTATATAAATATTGCTGTACACATGAGTATTCATTATATTGCCTAACACAGTCCCACCAAAGCCATGTGTGCAAGAGAAAGGATAAGGGGTAAAGATAATAAATAAAGCTTTAAAAACCTCCAACTATTATTAAACTCTCAAAACAGTTTTCTCTTGCTTGAAAAGTGGACATAAAATTAATATATCTAGGGATGATAGTACTTCTCCAGACTTTACTTCCCTTTTTCAGATTCAGGTATGTTTCTTTCCTAAAAAGGATCCTTTCTAGTTTAAGTGAGAAATTCTGCAATAGTGAATCTCTGTTACTGACCGGCCATGTTTTATATACCTTTGGTATGCTACAATAGGGGGAATATAAAGGTCATGTGTCAGTGTCACAAAAGACACCTTAAATACCAAAAATTATCTGTAAATGAACCTATTATACATTGAAAATATACATATATTCACATAGCCACAGTTTTACCTTTACCACCACCACCACCACCACCACCACCACCATCATGACAACTAAGATTATTAAGCTTATTAAGCTTAGTGAACAAAAGCTTAGTCTGACTGTCAAATTTAGCTTTGGGAAAACCAAAAATTTTGCAACTTGGGAATCTTTTTTTAATATAGTTGGAATACAAACTGATTTAAGTAAACTAAGTCATCCTGAAACTAAAAATCTAGTAACTTGGATAGCTTGTGTGTCAATATAAGTTACATTGAAAGGAAAAGGAAGGAGAGAGAAGAATGTACTATTTACAGAAATGTCTCTGATAAGTAAAAGCAGAATTTAAAAGCAATTTATAGTAGATTTAAGTGAAAGATAAGAAAAGGCAAGAGATCCGGGAGTCAAATGAAAAACCACGAGTAGAAACTAATAAATTGTGAAAAAAATTTCTGCTGCTTCATATGAGCCGAAAAGCAAAGTATTCTGTTAACTCTACCAATCTTTATATTATCTTTTTTTTTTTTTTTTTTTTGAGACAGGGTCTCGCTTTGTAATTCAGGCTGGCTCTGAGCTCACTATGTAGCCCAGGCAAGCCTCGAACTCAGCAATCCTCCTGCCTCTGCCTCCCGAGTGCTGGGATTACAGGTGTGAGCCACCACGCCCAGCACTGTGGTATGTGGCATTGATTGCTGGTGGGCGTGAGTCTCCATGCCCAGCATTGTATGTGGTTACCGGGGATTGAACTCAGGACCTTGCGCTTGCGAGGCAGGTGCTGGAACCACTGAGCCAACCCTCTAGCCCTATGTTATCTTTTTATAATAAAACTAATTGAATATGCTAAGAGCTGACTAAAACCAAACCACTCACACTTGCAGCATTATTTAATATGATTTTTAAATACTACCTTTAGAAAGTAATATTAAGAGATGAATGATGAGACTTTTTGGCTTTAAGCATAGTCAAAGAATGATTTTTTTTCTTTATCTGAAAAAATTCATGTTCTCTCAGCACGAGGACTAAAATCTTGAGTTTCATTTAGTTTCATTTAGCCTGAAAAACATTAGACTGCATCTGCACAAAGCAAAGGCATACATGAACAGCTTATACACTTGAATAATCCTAACTAAAATTCTGAAGAAAATCCTTCCATTACAGACCTCTGCATATTGAATGAGGGCAAGCAAGACATAGGAACAAGTAGGTACTTGAGTCCTTTACCGTAGATACAATCACTAGTTTTTCTTCTCTGTTTTCAAAACAGTAATATCAGTTACTCACTGTACTGTCCACTGCTAGTTTGGTAAATTGGAGTTGGCACTGTTACAGTGGTGATGGCAGGGGCTGACGTTTCTTCCTCAGACTTCTCTTCTTCAATCCTTGGTACTCCTGGTGCATCAGAAGATAAATCATTCAAAATTTTCCTAGAAAAAGACAACTATATTAATTAAAAGTAAAATTCACTGGATAACTACAAATACTAAAGATTTGAAAGCTGGTAGAAAACTACTAGGGCTTAGACCACAACTTAAAAAAATATAAATTAGGGCCGGAGGGTTAGCTCAGTGGCTCCGGCGCCTGCCGCGCAAGTGCAAGGACCTGAGTTCGATCCCTGGTAACCACATATAATGCTGGGCGTGGAGACACGCCCACCAACAATCAACACCGCATACCACAATGCCAGACATGGTGGCTCACGCCTATAATCCCAGCACTCGGGAGGCAGAGACAAGAGGATTGCTGAGTTCGCGGCGGCTTGCCTGGGCACCATAGTGAGCTCAGGGCTAGCCTGAACTACAACGCAAGACCCTGTCTCAAAAAGCAAAAACAAAACAAATAAAACAAAACAAAAATATATATATATAAATTAAAAAAAAATTCCAAAGGAATCAATGATGCCAAATGTAAGAAACAGAACAAAAAAAACATGTATATTTAAATATGCACATATCTGTATATACAGAAAACTACCATGAAAATATATTTCTTGATTTCCATAATCTACTCTTCTCTTTCCAGTTTTACAAATTACTCATCTTCTAAACCAGCAGTGGTAAACCTATGGCACACATGCTGCAGTGTGTTGTTTCTTAACATGGGAAGCTTTAAAAGGTTTACCATCATTGTTCTGAACTATCTCATTCATCTTTAGATATACTTCAGTCTAAAAAGTATATTTAAAAATATATATATATTCCAGATGTGGTATGAGCAGTAGGATTCATTTCCTCCATTAGTCTAGACAGGAGGTTTTTATGACTAATGCTGTCTTTAGTATGCTGGCTTTGGGGATGAGCAGATATGGTGAAGGAGTAAGGTGGTCCATATTATGTCAACGACCAAGAGTTAAGCAGCTTTTTTCAAATGAATTTTCAAACCTAAATCTGGTATTTGAACAACTTGTTTTAATTTATACTCAAGTTCAGAAATTTTACAATTATTACTATCAATTTTTTGCATCCTATTTCCATTGGCTGCTATGCTTTCACTTGCCTACCTCTCTTAGCACTTAAGGTTTTATCATTTGAAAATCTGATGAATGTGACTTATGTTTTTCAGCTACACTGCTGTTCAAAATACCAAGCCCAAGGAGACCAAGTGGAGGGCCTTGGGCTGGGTACTGAGCTCAGTGTAACTGCTGGCTTTCTTACAAGCAGAAAGTTGTGAGTTTGACTCCCCATACCACAAAAAAACAAATAACCAAAACCAACCCACACTCATTGTGGAGGACCTTTCAAGGGCTTCCTCTAGAAATAAATGGTCAAGATTTAAGGATGAGTTGTTCCAGGACTATCAATTAACCCGTTTCACCAATCTTGGAAGAGTATCACAAGAACTTTGTTACTTTGCTATAATAATCGAGACATATGGGCTATGCTTCAGCAATTCATAAATTTACAGGTACCCCTGTGTGAAGTTTGATTGTAAGGGACGATTCTACTGTCTTTCACAAACCTTTCTCTGGATGTGTCTGGTCTCTTTGGTATTATTCTTTGATTATTAAGGTGTTATTTCAATGATTATTGGTTGGATTAAGGATACAAGCCAATTTTTTTCAATATAAAAATCTGTGTCTTAGGAGGCCTACAGCTAAGTTATATTTTGAGTATACGTTGATACATACGTAGAAACATAAAATTTCTTAAGACCTCAAAAATTTATTAAGCTGGGTGTGGTAGTACATGCCTGTTATCCCATCAAAACAGCAACTCGCGAAGCTGAGGCAGAAGGATCACAAATTCAAGACCAGCCTTGGCTGCACTGTGAGTTCAATGCTGGCCTGAACTACATAGTGAGACCCTGTCTCAAAAAGCAAAAACAAAATCAATTTATAGATATTCACTTAGGATTTTAAATCTGACTATAAAGACAGAGGAAAGGGTTAGCTTTATAACCAAATAACTTCCCCCATAAATAGGGAGAATTAAATATACATAAATAGAATTAATTTAGACTTACAACAAGGAAAAGAATGGTAAGTCTGAAACTTATTAAAACTTTTAAGTAAGCTTAATAAGATTAGTGCTTGTGTCCTTCCTGGAGATATTAATATGGAGCCAATTTCTACATATAATAAATGGCTTTGGTCTACTTTGGAGGCAGGCAATAGGCCAGGCAACATCCAGGCTGAACACTGAATCTATAGTAAGGTGTTCCTGAAATTATAAAGATGTTAGCAAAGTACCACAGTAGCAAAAGTACTAAATTAATAGTTATCTGCTAAGTATCATAGTGTAAGAATTGATATGCAACGGTGTAGTTAATAACTAGCATAGCCTTGAAGTGACACACAACTACAGAATGCAGTAACTTTATCAAACATATTCCAAACTTATACAGAAAAGCAGCAGCTGGAACAGTCTAAAAAAAAAAAATCAATGTTTATTCTGGATTATTATGATGAATAAAACTTCACTGTATTTATGAGATATAATCTGTATGGTACTGGCTTGAGTAGCTAACTGGGCATTTGATATCTTTATCTGAAGCAAAGATTACCAGCAATCTTTGATTGTGATTATTAAATCCCATACCTATAAGAAGGCCTCCTTGAAAGAATTTCCCTTCGCTTCTGGGAATCAGTTACACTATCCACTGATTCCTGTGAATCTTCACTTTCTGCAATAGTTGAAATCTGAAAATAAAGAAAAGTTTTATCATGATAATCAAACTTAGTTCCTCTAACATTTTATAAACTTGAAAACACTTGTCCTTAATTTACTTCAGGATCCTGGATGCATTCATGTTGTCAGTTTTCTTATAGTTACTGTAACAAAATCACCAACAAAAATAAGGTTTTGGACATATGGGAAAGACTGACTAAATGTCTGGCTCTAAGACTATCCAAGTATTTTCCTTTAACTACTGTGCAAACATCACAAGTATATTTACAGTGATACACATAAGATTGGTTATCCCTCATTCCCTTCCAGACAGTTGTTTTAGCAACTCTATAGAAAGTTCTCTACTACAAAGAGATATGTTTCAAAGTTGGCATATTATAATTATTTTTCCACAAAAATTCAAGGTAAATAATTAGGTATTTTTGGTTAAGTGCTATTCCTAGATTAAAAAATAACGAGAAGTGAATAAACATTTACATGGAACAACAAATTAGAACTAATGACTATGTGCTATGTGCTGTACTTAAGCACTTACATTACTTAATATAATAATATTAGGCACTAGATGGTTATAAGTATTATGGAAAAATTAAAGTACAAAGTGGTTAGATAACTCAGCAAAGTGGCAAAGCTAAGAAGCAGCAGTGCCCCTGTTAATTTTTAGCATCTCCATTTTAGATATCCTTATCAGCATCACTCCTGGTGGTTTCAGCCTCCGACCAGTGTTGGTAGAAACAACAATGCAATAGCACTTTTAGATCATTTCTAGACAGCAGTTCCCTCACCTAAGAATGCTTGTCTGATAAAACTATATTGCCATTTTTCTCTAAACTGCATAAGCCTTATGCTTTTTTCCTACATCAGGTGCACATGATGTTGTCAAAATGAGAATTAGATCTAACCAAGACAAAAGGGTTAGCTCAATAAGAAAAATCACATTCAGAAGTACCTGAGAACTCCAAAGGTATTCTTCATGTAGTCCAAGCCTAAGAGTTCTAGAGGGTGGATACTTATTTTGATGGTGTTTTGTGACATCCATCACCACTTAAAAACATGTAAATCTAACACTTCACAAAATATGCTTAGAATAAGGTAGTGTTCCCATCCCATCCAAATCCTTTAAAATAGTATATAATCTTTGACACTAAAAAAAAAAAAAAAAAACCTTTGAGAGGCTAACAATTTAGCTCAGTTGTTCTGGTGCCTGCCTCACAAGAAAAAGGTCCCAAATTTGATCCCTGGTACCTAGAAAAAAAGATACCTTTCAGACTTTTAAAAAGCAGACAAGGATTAATGAATCCATAAACAACAGCTAAGATCATGAGAAGGCTGAATCCATAGTCTATGCTTCTTAGGAGATTAAAAATGCTATACATCACTGCAACAAGAGCATACAGAAAAATTTCCAATTTGTTAGTAGCTTTATTAGTCCAGTCAGTATAGTTTCTACACAAACTTTCTCAGAGATATTGAGCAATGAGGAATTGTAAAAAAGCCTTAGCAGAGAGTCAGAAATTCCAGGAATAACCAACTAAAGTCAAAGTAGATTGTATTGTGGTTTTTTTTTTTAATTAATACTCCACTCGGAATCTTAAACTTTCTCTGTAGCTTTCTTTCTTTGTATTCTGTTTGACTCACACATGACCCATCCTTACAACTGTTTCTTAGGGACACTGAATGACTTGGGAACATTTTCTTCTGATGTGTAATTCATTAAAATAAGCTATATAAACTAACCATAGGCTAGAATGAAAATTATTACTTTTTTTTTTTTTTGCTTTTTGGAGACAGGGTCTCGCTTTGTAGTTCAGGCTGGCCCTGAGCTCACTATGGTGCCCAGGCAAGCCACTGCGAACTCAGCAATCCTCCTGTCTCTACCTCCTGAGTGTTGGGATTACAAGCGTGAGCTACCACGCCCAGCATTGTGGTATGCGGTGTTGATTGTTGGTGGGCGTGTCTCCACACCCAGCATTATATGTGGGTACCGGGGATCAAACTCAGGTCCTTGCACTTGCAAGGCAGGCGCCGGAACCACTGAGCTAACCCTCCGGCCCAAGTATTATTATTATTAATTTTTTTTTTTGAGACAGGGTCTCACTTTGTAGCTCAGGCTGGCCCTGAGCTCACTATGTAGTCCAGGCAAGCCTAGAACTCAGCAATCCTCCTGTCTCTGTCTCCCGAGTGCTGGGATCACAGGCGTGAGCCACCACGCCCGGCCCAAGTATTACTTTTTTTGTATGTGGCCTTTAATTTTCTTGCCCAAACTCAGTAGATTATGGTACTTAGTACAAAAAGTTTGCCCTAACCTATGAGATTTTTCTCAATTCAAACAGAAATAATGACACTGTTTAGGAGATTATGTCAATTCTCTTTTTAATGCAAAGGGAATTCAGATGAAACAAAACAAAATCACACCGGCCATTATCAAGACTGAAACTAGACTTCAAGGGATTATGACATGTCTATACAGGCCCATTAATTTTACCAAATGTACCAATTTTGTGTGGGAAAGTTAGTATGGGGATGGTTGTACATGTGTGGAGCCACAGGGTATATGGGACCAGTTATAAGTATTACAAATTATCATACTTCAATGATGGAATCCCTTTTATCTTCATTTTTTTTTTTTTGGAGACAGGGTCTTGCTTTGTAGTTCAGGCTAGCCCTGAGTTCACTATGTAGCCCAAGCAAGCCTCGAACTCAGCAATCCTCCTGTTTCTGCCTCCCAAGTGCTGGGATGACAGGCATGAGCCACCATGGCCAGCATTGTATGTGGTTACTGAGATTGAACTCAGGACCTTGTGCTTGCGAGGCAGGTGCCGGAACAACTGAGCTAAATCTCTAGCTCTACCCTAACCTCTTGACATCTCTTACTTCTTCCTGAGTCCCTTAAATAGGTCTTTCATTTCAGCCACTTGTGACAGTCAAGAAATTTTCAAAATGCCAAACCACTATTTATAAAATTTTAGACCTTCATTTCTGAACTCTGATTTGTTTAAACATAGTACCTCCTGTTTAAATGATGGGGAAAAGTCCTTGTTTTTATCACTTGAAAATTCAAAATAAAGCAATGGTAAATATTAGATTTGTTTTGAAAACTTACACAATCCACTGAAAATGTATTTTCCCTGGCTTAGGTTATTATTATTTTTTTAAATTCACTGGATCAGTAAACTCAGTAGAAGTCTCAAACCTTGACCAAATTCTTTTGGTATGTGAATTTCCTGTCCAAAAAAGAAAATTTCATATCCACTTAGCCCTTTCTGTACAGGGACTAAATCCAGGTTTCTTGTACTGAGCTACATCCCAATCCTTTTTATTTTATCTTACTAAGTTATTCAAACTAGGGTTGAACTTGGGATCCTCCTGCCTTATCAGCCTCTCAAGAGTGCTACAATTATGATATGTGACACCATACTTATTTCTCACCTACAAATTTTAAAGTGTTATTTATATTATAAAATAAGCATAACCATAGATACTAAAATTTTAAGTTTCTTACAGATAAATCATTTAATTTTTCTAGTAAAATAATGTGATTAAAAATTCCCCATTAAAGACTGTTAATATAACACTGACTTAGAAATAATAAGCTTAAGTTTTTAGAAATGTGATTTAATATCTGCTATTTTTGAAAAAGATAACTCACAACTCAGAATATACAGATCAGAAAAGTAAATGTAACTTATTTAAACCATGCTTATAAAATAAAAATTCATTTTTCACTGTCACCTACCAATTATGACACCTAACACTCCCTGGCTCTAAGTTACTGCACAGTAAGAGGAAGCTGTTACAATTTCCTTCTTTTTGCTAGTACTGGGAAATAAACCCAGGGCCTCAGGTGTGCTAGACAAGGGCTCTACCACTGAATTGAATGCTAGCCCTTTAAAAAAAAATGTTTGTATTTGAGACAGTGTCCTATTAAGATGCCAAGGCTAGCCTTGTTCCTTCTTCCCTGCTCCTTCAGTCTCCCAAGCAGCTAAGGTTACAAGCAGGTACAACCAGATCTAGCTAAAATTTCATTTTTTTTTTTTTTTTTTGCTTTTTGGAGACAGGGTCTCGCTTTGTAGTTCAGGCTGGCCCTGAGCTCACTATGGTGCCCAGGCAAGCCGCTGCGAACTCAGCAATCCTCCTGTCTCTGCCTCCTGAGTGCTGGGATTACAGGCGTGAGCCACCACGCCCAGCATTATATGTGGTAACCGGGGATCGAACTCAGGTCCTTGCGCTTGCAAGGCAGGTGCCGGAACCACTGAGCTAACCCTCCGGCCCCTCATATTTTTATAAGTAAGTTCAACATCTATTGAAACTCTACAAGAGCTTCTGAAGAGTTCAGGAGATATTATTTTTTAAGGTTTTAATAATATACAGATCTGAGTTATTAGAGGGAACAATATACATTGACTTAGAAAAAAGTATGGACAATTTCTTAATTTTTATTTTCAAAATGCTCTCTCCACAAATTCTTTCAAAAAGCAACTATTCTCTCATTCATGGTTAAAATGTCACTTCTTCCTATAAAGGACGTCAACTGCATTTTTTCTTTCAAAAATTATCTGACACATGAAATATCCCTTATTAAGGCTTTGTTTGCTATCATTATGAAGACCAGAAAGTTTGGAACGACTGTCTTATTTTTTAAAAAAATTCATCCTGAAGTCACACAACTCTTAAGTACTATAATATAGTAAGCGCAGATCCTCTATGTTGCACAAATTTTTAGTGTTCACCTCATAATATTATAAAGTACTAGAAAGATTCTATCAAAAACTTCATCTCCAACTACTTTCTTTATTTCAGCAAAAATTGCTATTCCTTGATATTCCCAACCATACTTTCATTTTGAAACCTTTGAATTTGTTTATTATCACTTGGCTTAGCTGCCTTCCCTTTTAGTCTCCGCTAAGTGTTCCCCCCACCTCACATAAAACAGAATGCCCTTCCCGCGTCATCTTTCTCTATTCCTTGTTCCTATTTTATTAGCCTCTCCAGCACTTATCCTCACCTGCCACATTTTATTTCATAGTCTGTCTCTCTTCACTCAAATGTGATCTTCATGAAAATAGAGGCGTACTGTTTGTTCACTGTTGTCTGTGATAGCACCTAGAACAATGACTGGCACACAGCATGTGATCAATAAACATTTGTTAAAGAAACATGTAAATAATTTAAAGTAATAAATTTATAAATCCTGTGTTTGGCACATTTAAGCTGCACTACACTGAAATGTGGCCAAAACTAATGAAAACAAGGATGCTACTGTCAACCCCTAGTGACTACGTAACTCCCATTTTTTTGTGAGGAATCTCATACTCATCTATCTAAGAATAATTAAGGAACCATATTCAGACTGTATATAAAATATCAGTACAACTCAGTTTCTAATATTCTTAGATTAAAATATATAAACAAGTCCATATTTATCTTACTCTCTAATCAAGAGAAATGTACTTGTATATTTTGGAAACTTTGTTATATAACACTAATTTTCTCCTACATAGACATGAGAGAATTCCTGTCCTTATTCGATGTCCCTTCCTGATGGAAACTATTTACTAGGCAGTTATTAATAATCCCTGCTAGTCAGCTGAAGTGCTGTCAAAATCTAATAGATTCTCCCTGGTTTAGGCTGTTTAAAGAAAAGTATACTTGTCTTTCAATTTGTAGATTCTTGGCTTCGAGGTCCAACTTTTCCCACACATTTTAAATTATAAATTTAGCTAACTTTAAAGGCAAATGTGTTCCTGAAAAAAAGAATATATACTTATCTAAAGGAAATAGCCATATAATCCCAGGTTCAAATTATATTGCTCCAAAATAGAGATTAGAATTAAGAAGACAAACAACCAATACTACATACATTAAGAACTGTAACCTTTACAAAATAGTGGCTATAATTTTATTAATTTTTGTTTTGTTTTATGGAGATTTCCTGTAAATAGAAAAAAAGACTGACACGCGCAAGGTCATTTGACCTAATATCCAAATGGGGTCTGGAATCTAGATTTCACAATGAGCAAGCCAAGCTCTTCTCAGTTTAATCAAGAGGAAGACATGGGTGGGGAATTAGTAATGGGATACTTTGTGGAAAATGGTTAGGTAGTACTGAATCAAAAATGAAGGCAAAGAACAACCCATCACTGTGATTTCACAGAAATATCAAATACTTAGATCTTTATTTGGATAAGATTATAACCTAGTTGTTAATAAAATCTAAGTATCTTATGGCAATTCATATAATTTGATGATTTCACACATCATCCTCCAACCACACATTAATTGTTGAAACAAACAAAAAACATTAAGACAAAAATCAAGTAGAAGATTACAGAAGTTCAATGACTCAATATAATGTGGCAAAAAATAGTATGTCCTTAATAAATGCTTCTAGGTCAAAAAGAATACTTCTTCTCTCTACAAATACCAATCAGGTCTGGTTATCATGTATAAAATGCTTTCACCTACAAAAAAACCAGGATGGTGAAGAGGAACTTATTATATTATAAAAAGCTGAAGAAAACTGGTTTTTTGAGCCAGAATTTCTTATAGTCAGAGTACAGCAGTGGGAGAAAAGGAAACAGTCCAACAGTAAGGGAGTCAGATTTGCTAATCTTTTTTCTGAGGAAAGAACTGGGAATGCCATGTGTAAAATTTACAAAAATACATTCTGGCTGAATACTGTAAAGAATAGTTTAGAAATCAGCCCAACTGTAAGTAGATCACTTAGGAGACAGAACTTCCTTTCTCTGAAAGTGTTCAAGTAATGCTATAATACCATGGGAGGAAAAAATGTTATAAGAGGAATTAAAAAATATAATAAGGGCTGAGTGGATAACAAGTTTGACCTAGCAGTAGAAAACCTATAAGATTTTTACTTAAGACTTTGAAATTCCACATTTTTAGAGAAGGACAAAGACAAATAATTTCTCACCTTCCTTTCTAATAATAGTTCTCTTCAAATCTAGGACCTAGGACTCACCTGTGTTCTGGAGAAAAGTCTTTTTAAGTCCTTACAGGAAGACTGTGAAGCAAAAAATATGAAATGGAAGGCTGGGGTTATAGCCTACTTGAATGAACGTTCAGATTTTTTTTTCTTTTCCTTCCCTTCAATGAGCTCAATAGCAAAGATCTACGCTGCTTTTGGTTCCCTATTAATTAAACAGTCACTATCAGAGGTCTGGAGTGCCTTTATTCCCTTTGGATTCAAACCAAAGGAACAAACTCCAAAGAAAAAGCTAATGTGTAGTATGATCAATGTATCTTGAATACATTGTTTTTTTCAAATTTTATACTCTAAGTAAAAACCCTGAACAAAATCAAAACTACAAAAGTAATGTGATCTCTAAGTCCAAATTAATACCTCAGATAGGGTCATTAATTTTTATCAAAGCTATTTTCCTCACCTGAATGCAGGTTTAGAACAGTGTTACAAAATCATTTATGTATCTTAATTTTCTTTAACTGAAGTTCATCAGCTTTAGTTTCTCCAAACATTTTACTTTACCCAAGTACTTAACTATTTTCCCCACTCAATTTTCATTTTTCTTCAGCTTAAGTCATTTTCTTCATGTTTGTTCTTGTTTTTACACATTCCTATATATGACTATACAGATGCAGCATATTCTTTTACTATGTCATAAAACTATGAAATAGATGCATTCTTAGTTTTTTAACTGATGAAAGAAGAAGACAGAAATGGCTATAAATGAAAGTTATGAAAGTATATGCAAAAATTTTTACACACATACCTGAACTGTCTGGACTTGTGGAGACTGAATAACTGATGGCTGGGCCGCCTGAATAACTCCATGGACTTGAACTGTCTGCCCATTGGGCAGCTGTACTAAAGTTACGGTGGGAGCAGATGATGTTGCATGAGCTGCTGGCATAGATACCTACAGTGTTGAACGTGGAAAAAAAATTAGCATTATAAGACACCTCCTTGGAACTATTCAGTTCAATATAAAGTAACTTTTAAGAAGCAAACATATTGACTGTTCCGCTACATTAGTATTTCACTTAAGTGAAAGAAACTAATGACTGAATTTTATTTTTAAAAATAAAAACCCTGCTGGGTGTGGTGGCTCACGCCTGTAATCCCAGCACTCGGGAGGCAGAGACAGGAGGATTGCTGAGTTCAAGGCTTGCCTGGGCTACGTAGTGAGCTCAGGGCCAACCTGAACTACAAAAGTGAGAACCTGTCTCAAAAATAAATAAATAAATAAAAATAAATAAAAGAAAATAAAAACCCTGCAGGTACCCCTTCTTTTCAATCACTCCCAAATGACCAATAGTTATTTTAATGTAGTATCAAAATATGCAACACAAACTTCTTCTGAATATTAAATATCACTCTATTTGTAAGGTAAGTTTACATTCTCCAATCTGCTTTCATAACCGATTTCTTGTTTTGCTCTGAAGAAACTGAAAGCTAAGTAATAAGTACTATGTCCATTTTAAGACAAAAATAACTACTCAACGAGATTAATTTATCCAAGGTCAATAGATGTGTTAGACTTGAAGAAACATGAAAGTCTTTATAATATCTTGTTAAATAAACCATGTTCTAAAATCTTAATTGTTCTCAAACTTGGGCAACACTGACCTACACCAAGTCTGGACAAATACACACCTTGTTGATAAACAGCTAGTTTTCTCTTTCAGACTAATTATGAGCACACTTTTTCATTAATGAGAAAGCATTAACATACAGTATAACTGAAAAATTCAATTTCTTCCTATCCCTGAAAAATCACTAAACTGGTTATAGCTATTTTAAGAATATCTTTATTCTCAATAAAGGGGTAGAGCTGAAAGAATTTATGAGACAGCACTCTTCGAAGGTACCCAGGTGGTAGTTTTTATGAGTCATTATCCAAGTTAAAAGGGCCCTTCAGTCATAGATGTCTATCAGAATGTATTTATGTTCTTATGCTCCAACGTACTCAGAGTAGGGATTTTATTGGCTCATTTGGTAAAAAGCTATTGGGATCTACGTGCCAGAAACAGTGCTTCAACTGAAACTACAAAAATCAGACAGGTAAAAGTTCTGACCTCAAAGAAATTACTGTGTTTATGTATACAGGAATTGGGAAGATATTCTAGTAAATCCAATTCAGTGGAATAACGAGATTTACTAAGAGAAAAATGGACATACTGTGTTTAGCAAAGCTGCCAATCCCAACCTGAGGGGAGGGTACCAAGTAAGAATGTGAGTTTGAAACAGAGAATAACAATTAGACATGATACTACTGTTACTTGCAGTTGGGAAGGCACCAAACTTCAGGCAGAATGGGAGCAATGAAAAAAAGCAAAGACAAACTATTGTGTCTACATGACAGAGAGGGATGAAAAATTCAGAGCTAATGGAGTACAGGTTTTAGGATGAAGAGGAGAGACAGTGAAAGAGGGAGACGGGTGACCAAGCCATCATGAGCATCTGTCCCAGAAAGCAGCATGCTTTAGCCTACAGAGTATGGGAAAGACACTGGAGGGCCTTTAAATTCCTGAATATTACTGCGAGGTATGCATTTTAGAGAGATCACTTTACTATTATTATTTTTATTGCATTTATTGGTACATTCTATATACACATTATCACATTCAACATTGAGAATTTGTATCTGTACATGACCTATCTTCTCATTCTTTCCCATTCCCCTGCCCTGCCTATAAACCCCCACCCCCTAAATATATAAGCTTCATTTCCATTTTTTTGTTTTTACCATAAAATTTTTTCTTTTCCTTCTTTAAATAGATCACTTTATAGTGATAGCATAAAAGATACAAATCTCAAGGGAGAGAAAAACACTAGAGGTGGTGAGAGAAAATAAGAAGCCTGTACAGTAGTTAAGGTGACATGATGAAGGCCACCAACAATATAGCAGTAATAGATAGGGATGGTAATGAAGGAAGTGGTTTTATAGAAATTCGAAGGCAAACCTAATAGGGCTTTATGAATGATTGGCTGAAGAGGTGAGAGGAATAAAAAAATGACTCATATGGTTCACATGAGAGAATTGGTAAGCTGTATCATCAATTGAAACAATGTAAGTAAAGACAAGGTCTTATGTGGTTGAGACTGTGATGGAAGATGGAAACGGGCTGAATTATGAATTTGCAAGGATATTTAACAAATATTTAATCTTTTTTAAGGTTTTACCTGATTCTAAAAATGTAACATAGTACCATACAGTGTTTGAAAAATCAGCTTTAAAAGGGCCCAATGAAACTTTCCCCTTCACTGAAGTTTGAGGCAAACTTTAAGACTATTCACATTATGATCTAGTCTTAATTTCATAGAAAAGTTCTGCTACTTAAAGCACCTGTTGTCTTTCCAAAGTCCTCTAAAGTAAATATAACAAGCTAATTCAATCCATTTTCTACACTGAACATTCTTAATAATGGCTCCTCTCATTTTTAAGTTCATAAAACAGATAAAGTACAAAATAAAAATCCCTTACATTTCTTTTACTTAAGAGCTCATCCTTAGTTTTTTTTTTTTTCTGCTATAAATCTCTTAGATTGTTTAAGGCACATGAGAACATTCAATTTTTTTTTTTTTTTGGAGACAGGGTATGGCTTTATAGTTCAGGCTGGCCCAGGCAAGCCTGCAACTCAGCAATCCTTCTGCCTCTGCCTCCCAAATACTTAAGATTACAGGTGTGAGCCACCACGCCCAGCACTGTGGTATGCGGTATTGATTACTGGTGGGCGTGAGTCACCATGCCCAGTATTGTTGTATGTGGTTACCAGGATCGACTTTGCACTTGCTAGGTAGCCTGAATCTCTGGCCTGAGAACACTCAATTTTTACAACACATTTTTAGTTTGTAAATACATTTTGTTTTAAAATATATATAATATTTTTCCACACTTAATAGCTTCTTTTAATAGCTGTTATATAACAAGTATATAACTTGCTTAACAAACTCCTTGTTACTCAGGTTTTTTGTTTTGTGTTTTTTTTAGACAGGGTCTTGCTTTGTAGTTCAGGCTGGCCCTGAGCTCACTATGTAGCCCAGGCAAGCCTCAAACTCAGCAATCCTCCTGCCTCTGCCTCCCCAGTGCTGGGATTACAGGCGTGAGCCACCACGCCCGGCTTTTACTTAGGTTTTTATATTTACTTATAAAAACTATACAGATCATCCCCTTTTACCTTTTAACTGAAATTAAAACCAAAAGCATTTCCCCCCAAAAGAACTGAATATGTAAGTGCAAACAGATATAAGCTTTCCTGAAACTTAAATCGTATTACTGCACTTTTAAGTTTTCAGTGATGGCTGTCTGATAATTTTAACATATCCATATAATTTTATCCTCTGAATCCTCAGTTACACTTCATTAATTTCATTTTTTATAGAACACCCACACAAATATTAGAAGAATGAGATCAGAGGTAACAGTAATAAAGAGTACAGGAGGCTGAGTGCAGAGAAATGAATTGGGAAGATTTCAGATGGCCAACTTGTGAGCTGATAGTCTGATCTTCAGCACAAAAATTGAGAAGGTAGGGTTTATAGTACCACAGAAGGCAGAGTGAAAAAAGAAGCTGAAAATAAAAAAGGCTGCTTAAAGACTTTGTGAAAAACAATTAGAGCCTCTCCCTAACTCCCCATGGAAGAACAAATAAATCTCCCACACTGACTGAAAAATGGAGATTTACTCTTTGGACGAAGGGTTTCTTGATGACTAACATTCCTGAAGGCAGCTACTAAATCCCAGCTCTCTTTTCTCAATTGGCTCTCAGCACTTTTCCCTATAACCAAGGGATTAGTGAAGTGTCTGCAGAACCTTCAGTATCAGAAATAGAGTTAAAAGATACTCTAACACAGCCACAGCCACCACAGTGAAACTTGTACTTCATAGCTAGTAGGCCCAAAGATATCCACACATAATGCTTCGTAGTTCACTTTTATTTACTTGTATCTGGTGCAAGTGATTGAAATTAGGCCTCTCATGTGCTAAGCACATGCTAAAGTACTAAGCTATATTTCCAACTCTCTAGTTTCCTCTCACATATGGAGAAAGCCTCAAAAGTAAAAGATGGAAAGCAAAGTAAATGGCAGCAGAGAGCTATATGGAGGAAAAAGAATCTATGAAGAAAAGAATACCTGAAACAATAAAAAGTTTAATAGACAGGGTGAAATGTGTTTAAGAAATCTCTCAGAATGCAGAGCAGAAATACAGGACCCAGAGAGAAAATAAGAAAAACTGTACTATAGATATAATGTCTAGACCACAGGGTCCTGCAGAGAAATAGAGTGCAGAGAAAAAAAAGAGAAATAAAGAGTACAGGATTAAAATATATATTTTAAAGAGTACAGGATTAAAATATATCTATCAGCCAAATAATTTAAAGCTCCTAAAGTGAAAACATTTCCACTATAAAAGTGACCTCTAAGAAGTTAAAAATTGATCCAATTTATCAATATCCATGATAATAAAGTATCATGAAGTATCGTGACCAAAGAAATTTTGTAAGATACTAGAGATACAAAAGAAGAAGTATCCTTTCTAACAATATGAAAGTAAGTTGGTATGGGTTGATAATTTCAAAAATTAAAAAAAAAAGACATTTTAACTAAGAATTCTTTACCAAAACTTTTTTTTTTCTCCAAGTGCCATTTAGATACATGTTCTACTACAGCAGTGAGACAAACTCCACAAAAACAATTAGAGCCAGAAGAACTCCCAGGTTGTCACTATGTAGCAAAACCAGAGGAAATCAGACAAAACAAAGTAGTGTGCTACTCCAGAGGAACAAAGGGGCTTGTCATCATGTCTTCTGTTGGCATTTCCCCCAGAGGACAGGATGTTTGGATGAGCCCAGAGTCAGCTGTGCTTGGTTACTTCAATCCCGTATTGATCAAACCCATGCCTCATCTAAGAAACCACTTTTTTTTTTTTTTTCCCTCAGACAGGGTCTCCCTTTGTAGTTCAGGATGGCCCTGAGCTCACTATGTAGCTCAGGCAAACCTTGAACTCAGCAATCCTCCTGCCTCTGCCTCCTGAGTGCTGGGATTACAGATGTTGAGTATCCACTTTTAAGTGTATTTGGTTTTGTTTCACTTCTGAGGGCAGGAAGAGGGCCTTGGCAATTCCAGGAAAGAACACAGCAGCCATTCCTCCCGGCCAAATTCCTGTGGGTAATCAGTATCTGGCCAGACTGTCTTTTCTATCAGCTACACATCCCTACCCACACCAACTATGGGGAGCCTGCTATTTTCCAAGACTCATTCTTAACTCAGTGGTTTCTGCAGGGCTTAATAAATTCTTGAGGGAAACTGCAGCTAGACATACAAGAGATTTATTTTCTCCTGAGAAACATTCTCTTAAACAGGCATTGGTACACTTTTACCTACCAAGTTTATCCTCTTATTTGGTTTTTATGTTAACTATCTGCCTAATACCCAGGTAAAGAGTTGTTAATAAGATATTTGAGGAAAAACACACAAGAACAAAAAGTTATACTCCTACTGGCAGGTTTTTAAGACAAAGAAAAAAATCAATCATGAACTATATTTAAAATATATAGGAAACAAAAACTATCATCCTTACAATTTACTTCCATGTCAATTTATTTATTTATCCTATTTTTCTTAGTTTACGCTTATATAAACTATGGCTTTCAGATTACCTGACTCGTACTGTGTGTTATATACATTTTTAAAAAGAGCAGCTGTTACAGCCAAGGTTTTTTTCCTTTGTTTGAGATCCAATTAATTTATACATTGTTAAAAATGTAAATATTTTTGGATCACGTCACTATAAATAGTTTAATGATACATTTTATTGTTACAGAATTAACACTATCATTTCTGAATATAGGCTAATACTAAGTAGCCATTATGATATTCTAAGAACTTCTGCTCACTACTATACTTCTAATACAAACTAAGTTCTTTTGGAAACATTCCTTTGGAAGAGACACAGCTTGCAATCTCTCCATGTATTTTATACCTGGGCTAATGTGGCAATCTGTGGCTGGGCTTGAACTGTCATTTGTTGATTTTCAGCTTCTGTTACAGCTGCATCTCCACTCTGCTGGTTCTCTGCTCCAGATTCCATGGTCATTTAGTTACCTACAATAATATGGAAGAGTGTTACAAGCACTACAGTGCTTTGTACTTTTTGTGACGTTAAATGCAAATTTCAAGTTAGAAATATAGGTATATGTGGTGGTCAGGTTAGCAAATGCACTTAGATATCTTATTAAAATATAATGTAGCTGTATCATTAGCAAACTTGTCCAAATTTGCTCAGTGATACAAGTTCTTGACCCTTCAAAAAACAAAAATCTTTTCTCTTAGTTGTTTCTCCTGAATGGAGATAGTCCATATATGAGAAATGATTCCTCTCTCCAATGAATTCTCCCTACTAACAAGGAGAGGAGGGATGGGAACAAAAACTCTACCCAATCATGTACAGAGAAAGGAGAAGAAAGCTCATAACCTGAGTCTGAGATATGGGGCTTCACGGTATAACTCTAATCAAAGTTCTTTTCCTCCTGTGAGGGAAGAAGCAGAAAAACTGTGAGCTACTTCCATAGGAGAATACTAATGGTAGGACAAAATCAGCACAAGTTCTGAGAGACCAAGTTCTACGAAATCAAGGGAGAAAGGTGAAACAAATGATCAGTGCCCCCAAATACTAAAAAAGTCATGGTGTCTCTCTCATCCATATATAGTGTACAACATTACACTACACACAGATGTATAGAGAAAAATAAAATACTTTTACAATGTTTTAACTGTAAAATTCTAGGTTAAGTCAAGATTGATCTTTGTTACATTTTGGCTCTTGTGTTCCTAAGGGCATAGAAGACTGTTCCTCTGACACTACACGGTAGCAGTAGCAATTCCTACTCATATGAAGGCTACAGAAATTTCTAGTCCAGGAAGCAATCTTGTCCAAAAGATTTAAGAAGGAGGGGGCCGGAGATTTAGCTCAGTTGGTTCCAGCGCCTGCCTCGCAAGTGCAAGGTCCTGAGTTCAATCCCGGTAACCACATACAATGCTGGGCGTGGTGACTCATGTCTGTAATCCCAGCACTCGGGACGCAGAGTCAGGAGGATTGCTGAGTTCAAGGCTTGCCTGAGCTACATAGTGAGCTCAGGGCCAGCCTGAACTACAAAGCGAAGACCCTGTCTCAAAAAAAAAAAAAAAAAAAAAGATTTAAGAAGGAAGGGACTATTTCTAATGTATACGTGTTTTTCAGTGGATAGTGTACTATTTACAAAATCAGTTTATTAGGGGGACCAACCTATAGTCATTCTACAAATAACACGAAATCCCCAATATTTTTCTGCAATGCATTATTTATTTTACAACTGAATTGATAATCAAAATGTTTACTGATTCTTATATCACTACAGAACACCACAATGTATTACATACATATTTGTATCTCATTCATAGGGTTCTATGAAATTCAAGTGCTTTACAAGTGACAGTTAAAAATGGAAATGAAAACATCTCAGGAGAAATGAGTATTGTTTGAAATGTCAGAATCCATCAAAGACAGATGACATAGGAGAAGATCAACAGACTTGACTATATCATTACTTAAAACCTCCAGGATCAGTACACAGGGAAAAATATGTGCCAGAAATAATCACAGTAATACCCAAAATATAAAACAACTGCTAGTCAATAAGAAAACCTCTTTATTGACTAGCTCACAATGACAAAGTTCAAGGGTATTTACTGGGAATTTCATGTTAAAAAACTGGAAAATAATCATTCATCCTTAGGAGGACTATCAAAGAAATCACAGCATTACAAAAGATTGAGATCTATAAGATGTTTTAAAAAAAATCAAAGAAGTTAAACAAATTATTCCAAGATGTGTATGCACTAAACTGTGAGAGGCAATTCTAAAGGGGAGTGGGGGTTATATATAAGAGGATGACTTTCACCTTGTATTCTCCACATGCTTTATTTCACTAATGGTTGAGGGCCTTTTTCTACTTCCTGGGAACATGGATTCAAGATTACTTGTACAATTAAAAAAACTGTATCAGAAGTCATGTACAACATTTTAAAACTGTGTTTTTGGCTTTATTTGTTAGGGATCTAACTGTGGACCCTGTGCTCGTGAGGAAGATGCCAGAACCACTAAGCTAAACACCCCAGCCCCACTTTAAAATTATGAACATAGCTATATTTCAATTATTATTTTGAGATACTACTGAGTTTTTTTTGATTCTAGAAATATTTTATAAAATTAAAATTTGAAAATTTAACCGTACAGTTCCAAATATTAAAAAAAATTACCTTTAAAAATTATCAAATAAATTTGGTTATCACTTGTGATTATTTATATCTATACTTACAATCTGGGTTCTTTTAAACTAAAACATTTAAGAAAAACATCAAATATAACAGAAAACAAAAGCAGTTCACCTACTCTGAGGTTATATATATTTTTAGTAATGGCACATGAAAGTAAAATACACATTTTTAGTAACAATAAAATGAATTCATTCAAGGGCAAGAGTAGATATTAAACAAGTTTTTTTTTTCCTCCCCAAGAAAAAGTTAATCAGAATGAAAATACACATTTATCATCACAAAATCTCCTTAGTAGAAGTAATGCACTCAATTATTAGGACTTTATTCCAAGATACACTTTGTATTTTATGTTCTTATCCATGCATAGTTTCACTCTACCATTTTATTAAAAGCAATTAAGGCACAGACTGATCGTCTGTCTTTTGTTTCTTTTTTTTTTTTTTTGAGACAGGTTCTCGCTTTGTAGTTCAGGCTGGCCCTGAGCTCACTATGTAGCCCAGGCAAGCCTAGAACTCAGCAATCCTCCTGCGTCTACCTCCCGAGTGCTGGGATGACAGGCGTGAGCCACCACACCCAGCACTGTGGTATGTAGTGCTGATTGCTGGTGGGCGTGAGTCTCCACGCCCAGCATTGTATGTGGTTTCCGGGGATCAAACTCAGGACCTTGTGCTTGTGAGGCAGGCGCAGGAACCACTGAGCTAACCCTCCGGCCCTGTCTTTTGTTTCTATTAACACACTGAGACTAACAATTTTTAAAAAGTTAACACACAGGAATTCTTTACAACTTTTTGTTCAGAAATATAAAAATTTATAATAAAGGGACAATGCTACAAGCTAAAATAAGTAAAGCTGCAAAGACACACTCAGAAGGAGTGGGATTTCCATTCTTTTTCCATCCCTAATTAGATCATATTCATTCTTTTCAAAGTGTATGGCATCAAGGCATGGTAGCACATGCCTATAATCCCAGTACTTTTAGGAGACTGAGGCAGGAGTCTCAGGTTGGAGTCTCTCCTTGGTAACTTAGGAAGACCCTGCCTCAAAACATGGTGCTGAGGATGTAAGTCAGTGCGAAGGTCCTGTGTTCATACCACAGTACAGGAAAAGGAAAAACAAAAACAAAGGGTGGTATTTCTATTTCATTCCAGTGGGTAGGATCCCCCAATTAAACTACTAGTGTTTTACAATCATTCCAGTGGTCCATCAATTCTTTTTCACAGTAGAAGACAGCTTTTTTTTTTTTTTTTGAGAGGGTCTCACTTTGTAGTTCAGGGTGGACCTAGCTCACTATGTACCCCAGGCAAGCCTCAAACTCAGCAATCCTCCTCCTGCCTCTGCCTTCCAAGTGCTGGGGTTACAGGCTTGAGCCATTAGGCTGGCAAGAACAGCTTTAATTTTTATAACTCTTAGATTGAGTAGCTACAAACCACTTGGACAAAATAGTCTCTCACTGGAAATTCAGGTCTCCAAGTGCTGGTGAGAATTACTGAAAGATAAATTCTTGGACTCAAGTTAAACAGACACTCTTGATACACTCTTTAAAGCTATTCAAGTCTCACAATTGGACTAAAGTCACTTAAAAGAGTTCTGGAAGCTTGTGAGATGGGTAAAACGTCAGGTTCTTCCTTAACCTTACAGTTAGATGTCTAGTTAGGAGGGCTCTATACAGTTATACAGCCAATACATGGGTTTCTAAAAATCCCTGATTCACTAAACAAATGCAAGGACTTTTGGAAATGGAAAAAAACTGAATAATCCAATTAAAAATAAAACATACCACGTACATCTGACTGAGAATGCTACATGAATATTGGGCCTGAAAGATTAGAAACAGAGTGAATCTTAAAAATCACTTACAGTATTAGTTGGAAAATTTTAGCCAGGTGTGATAGTACATTCTTGTAATCCCAGCACTTGAGAGGTTGATGTTGCTTTGAGATCCAGGACATCCTGGCCTTGAACTGACAGCAATCCTGCCTCAGCCTCCCAAGGCTTAAAATTATCATTAAGATAGAACCTCTGGATATTATAAACTTTTAACAAATTTTAAATAGTTTTATGAAAAAATTTTTCAAAAATCAGTTCACATAAATATATTTCACTATGATAGTCTCCAGAATTCTACCTCAATATGTAAAGTGAAATGTGGTAAAAGTCTGTAATATTATTCACCTCATTTTCAAAAATAAAGAATACTGGGCCAGAGGGTTAGCTCAGTGGTTCCAGCGCCTGCCTCACAAGCGCAAGGTCCTGAGTTCGATCCCCGGTAACCACATAGAATGCTGGGCGTGGAGACTCATGCCCACCAACAATCAACACCGCATACCACAATGCCGGGTGTGGTGGCTCACACCTGTC
>PVIC010000184.1:78356-114380 GCA_004025085.1 Thryonomys swinderianus
AAAAAAAAAAAAAAAAAAAAAAAAAAAAAAAAAAAAAAAAAAAAAAAAAAAAAAAAAAAAAAAAAAAAAAAAAAAAAAAAAAAAAAAAAAAAAAAAAAAAAAAAAAAAAAAAAAAAAAAAAAAAAAAGAATACTGCTGAGGACATCTGAGAAAGGAGCCTAACCCTTACAAGAAAGCCAAGTTTGTTACCAGGTGGGATACTGTCAAATGGATATTGAACAAATTTAAAATATTTTCAATTTTGTCATCTGCAAAAACAAGAGGGATGAGCCGGGCGTGGTGGCTCACGCCTGTAATCCCAGCACTCGGGAGGCAGAGACAGGAGGATTGCTGAGTTCTAGGCTTGCCTGGGCTACATAGTGAGCTCAGTGCCAGCCTGAGCTACAAAGCGAGACGCTGTCTCCAAAAAAAACAAGAGGGATGAATTAAAAAATCTTTTCCAGTTTTAATTCCTCTGACCCTAGGAAGTGAGATCACAAAATAATGTATATAGACACACAATTACATAGGCTATACAATATATTTATGGTGAAATATTTTAAAGTAAGTGATGCAGGTTTACGATGTAAAGATAGATTCAATAAAACAGGCCATCTGAACTCTTTGATTTTGAGTAAACACATAGATATTATTCACTTATAAATTATGAGAATGCAACAGATTTTTAACAATACTTCAAAGGAAAAACTGCCTTAGGCCTAGAAGTCAGTGAAGAGTTCCTTTGACCTGATGAATAGTCTCTTGACTGTTACTTTGCTCTGGTCAAAGATATGTCAGAATCATTAAGTCACTGCCTTTCTCAATTTTCAAAGAATAAAGGAGTTTTTCTTTTTCCTTGCCACAGTAGGATAATACCAAACATTAAAAACCTTAAATGTATTTTAGGGAAAACTCCAGTGAAATGTCAAAGTGAGTGTTTCCGTGATATTTGAGAGAGATGTAAAATTCCAAAACAGTGTTAAGAATCAAAAGTTATTAATTTTGAAAAGATTAACATTTGATAAGAAAAATGGTATAAGCCAAAGTTTGAGATATAGACTTTAAATGTGCAAGCTGGTGACTGGTACTAAACTTTATACAGGAAGCAAGGGAAAAAAATCCAATGATAATACAGAATGGTCCTAAAGCAATAGGCAAATGAATATGAAAATCATGTCTCTTAAAGTTTCTGGTTAGGAATTTTTATAGTGTAATGGATTTTTCATCCATTTTACACAGCAATATATCCTGAAGGAATTTGTTACAACAGAATAATCCACTTTTCCTTACACAAGTCTTAAAATTTATCAATGTATATTATATTTACATCAATGTATCTTATCAAAATAGCTATTATGTATGCCTATGCCACATGTTCAAATTATTAAAATGAACAAAATTAATTTTTAGAAAACTTGACTTTAGTCACAGAGGGTAAGAAGGATTAACAAATTAAACATAAGACAAGTCAAATGTTGGCAAGTACATAGAAAAGTGGGGGAAAATGTTGGAGGGATTTTCAGTATTCTAAATGCTATTATTAAACCCTTTCTGAGAAGGCATCAGTTTTTAGTCTTTTTCTTTCCTTTTTGGTACTGGGGATCAAACTCAGGACCTTGTGCTTGCCATGCAGGTGCAATGCCACTAAGCCAAATCCCCAGCACCATTAAATTTTTAAATATAGAGACTCCACCAAAAAAATGTATGCAGTTCACTTTGAGGACCTCCTGAAATTGTAGAGGCAAAATTTAACTTTTTAATCTCATGTCACAATAAATTTAGGATTAAAATATTTATACAAGTTTTTCTTTCTTTGATGTATACATTTTTTGGGTAGATTCTGTAGTTTAAGTTTAAATACTGTAGTTTTAAAATACATTAGACTATATTTAAAAACTGGCCATGGCTAATATAAAAAGCTGATAAATAACATGCAGACAATAACACAGGCTTTATGCACAGTTCCCCCTTTAGGGAAAAGAACAAAATGAAGTTACACAGCATTGTTTCCGTCTGCTTACTGGTTATTAACAAAAGTGGTATTAACTTCTCTGATGAACTTTAATTTGCAATTTGAACATTTGTGTTGTTGCTATAGGCAGATAAAGTCTCAACAGAATTTGTCTGTTATAGTTCTGTAAAGGTACTAAGTTGAATTTAAATGCTACTTTATCAGTAAGGGTTCAGTGGCTAGTCTTTAAGAACACTGAAAATCCTCCCAGTATTTTTTTATAGGTCACTGCCAAACATACAGAAATATTCTTCATTCTTTATAATACTGAAGGCTAAAGAATGACAAATTTCATTCATTTATGTGCAGATGGATATACCTGGAGGACACAATAATAAGTGAAACAGATCACAGATATGCAAATACTGTATCTTGTCTTTGGTATGAGAACCTGTACATGTAAATGGTTCTAGAATGTATGATAATTTTTGTAAAACAGGAAATATCCAAAGGGAATTTGGTGTGGGAACATAATGAGGGGTAAGAATACATATGATTCGGAAAGAAAATGAAAGTGCATGTATGTAAGGGGTGGGGAGTTGTGGGTGGGTAGAGACATGGGTAGAAATGAGAATTAACATGTCCTACACTGATACAAATTCCCCAATGTTGTGTGTGATTGTGAGCTATATATAAAATGTACCAATAAAGAATTTTAAAAAATATTGAAGGCTATATGGAACAGCACTGAGGTCTTATGAATTTTTTAACATCTACTTCTCTGGGAGGTCAAAACTAAACCCAGAATTCCTATTTTATGACTCCTACCTGAGAATGTCTATCACTTCAGGAAAGCTGAATTTTCATTTTTCCATGTAATTTATAAACTAATTTTTTTTTTTTTTTGAGACAGGGTCTTGCTTTGTAGTCCAGACTGGCCCTGAACTCACTATGGAACCCAGGCAAGCCTCGAACTCAGCAATCCTCCTGCCTCTGCCTCCCGAGTGCTGGGATTACAGGCATGAGCCACCTCACCCGGCACTGTGGTATGTGGTACTGATTGCTGGTGGTCATGAGTCACCACACCCAGTATTGTTGTATGTGGTTACCGGAGATCAACTCAGGACCTTGCGCTTGCGAGGCAGGCGCTGGCACCACTGAACTAAATGTCCAGCCCTATGAACTAATTTTAATTTATAAACTATCCATAAGGAACAGGATTTCAAAATTTAGTTCAGATCAAAGTAACAAATGTTCCTTCATAAAGTTATGGACAAAAACAAAATATTTGGGACATTAATTCCCCATTTCAACTTGGGATGATCTTTGCAGTCACTTAGCAGGCTTTAACTTTAGGGCATAACCTCTAGGGGCCCTTACAGTTTGAGCATTGAGCTAGTTTAGAAGCAGAACTTATGTTTAAAGACAGTTTCACTCTTTAGTCAACATAAAACTGTCTTTATAGAGTAATTTTTATAAAAGTATATTTAGGAAATGTTTAATGCTTTTATTTCTTTAAAGTTAGCTTCAAAACCCCATTTAGTAGCCTCAAAAACAAGCATGTTTTACAGGGTCATTTCTTTGAAAGGCTCAAAGTGAAAAAAAGCTATAAGCATAATATTAGGTGGACTTTTGGAAAGGGAACAGAAAGAGATGGAATGAAAATGTTATCCAAAATAATGCATAGTCATGGCTACTGCTTTGCTAAGCAACAGTGTCTCTTGGTGACCAGGTGCCTGAAGGTTTGTTTCAGAGCCATAAATAAGTAGTCTTATCTGAAGGAAAACAAGGCAAGTGAGTTTTGCCAGCATTTTGAAAATAAAAACAACTTCAGCAAACTTCAAAAGCTTTCTTGTTGAAAGGTACTACTGACTTTGTCATATAATCAGGGATGACTATCATAAATCACAAGTTTCTGTCAGTTATCTAACATACATTTTTGTTTGATTTCTATTAAATACTTTCATAGAAATACTATATTTGATATGGTAGGCTACAGCTTTAATAATGAATTTATCAAAGATGACATTAAGGTTCCCTGATAATCACAAAACTTCAAAAAATCATATAGTATTGAAATGAAATAGTTTGCGTTAAAACCTATTAAAGAAATCAGGGTTTATTAAATAACAGTACAAAGATTTACTAATTTCTTGGGAGTGGAGATTAGATAATACTGGTATTAACAGAAATAATTTATGAAAGTAAACAGACCTTCAAGTTTTTTTTGTCTCAAATTCATCACATTGAAAGCAGAGAAAACTTCATATTACAAATTTTTTGCCTCCTACTATGTAAGTAGAGCCTGAAATACAGATTTAAGACCTTGGAGCACAGAGAAACTTTCTAGAAACTATGTCAGAAAATACTTGGCTTCATAAATATATTAATCACATTGCCTCTTAACGTGCTCCACTAAAATATATATAAAATATATAACCTGTATTAAAAACTGATAGCCTATATATATAATCTATATATTAGGGTGTCATCAGTATAATCTGAAGTCTACAATTCAGGCTGATAAGGGTGTCTCCATCTATATAAATATATTATATAACATGTGGATAAACTACTTTTTTCCTATGTGGCTTCAGTTAAAGTATGCTACATGTTTAACACCAGCAGATTACTACTATTAGCATCAGAAACCAAGGAGCACTGAAAAATTTGCAGAATTGATTGCCTACTCTTACTTCAACTAGAAAGGACATAAAATAAAGATAACTGACAAATATTTCAGTTAACAACCAAAAAGAATTGTACAGACGAAAAAAAGAGGGAAAGAAGTAGTACAATATAACTATTGATTCCTGGAAAGATAAAATTTGTTGTGCAGCACCTGAACACTTTGCTACTTTGTTTACTAATTGTAACACTTTAGAAAATTAATCAAGACAGGGCAGAGTTGTAAGGCTGTGTTAGCAAGGCTTTCAAATAGTTATCCTAAAAACTAAATAAAGGTACAAAAGAACGGCTATAAATTATTATATATTGAATGTAGGTATTTGTGGGTATACTTCTGCAGAGTTTTAATGAATGTATTTGTGACAACAAAATAATCATTTAGTTTTAAAATGATATGCTCAAATATACTTTTTGCTGGTTACCCTGGAGACTTTGGATTCTCCTCATGTGACTTCCTTAAAACCCTAGAATTCTAGATTGGTGAGAATTCCAGAGTTATTGTCCACTTGCTGGTGCTCAGGCAAAGCAATGCCCCCCCTGCCATCTGTATTGGAATACGAGATCATGTTCCACTACTTATGAATGCATTCAACCAAAATTCATAATCCATATTTGAGTACTTACCTCTCATTACAGCAGAATTAGATGTAGGGGATTAAAAGTTCACTAGGTTGTGGGCAAGATGGATTTATTTTGTGAATATCTAAAGGGAACATTAAGGACTCTGCATTGGAGCAATTTTACATTAGGTTTCATTCTTGGTGTTGTACAGTCAATGATGCTGGATAAATGTGTAATGATATGCACTCACTTTACAGGACATTTTTCTTCATGTGCAACTGTGGTAAAATCACTTCAAGTTCATGTATTTTTAATCCTGAAAGATCCCAACATGAAGTCCAACCTTTGAGATAGACGTACTATTTTTACCACATGGTACTAATTATTGAAAGGTCATTTTGATCAATGCAATCTCACAATATTGTTATGTCTCAGTATGCAAGTACTATGTTAATAAGAGTTAATGAAAACTCAAAGCAAAAACCTGTTTAAATTATAAAAAAATGGGTATTCTCAGTTAAAAACTTTAACAAAGCACTGATTTTACTTCTTCCTCTCAATTTTTTTACCCTTCTAAGTAGGAATTTTAATCGTTCATTAAGGAAATGCTTTGGGCCATCTAAGTGTTTTACTCAAAAACTGGGAGAGGGCCGGAGGGTTAGCTCAGTGGTTCCAGTGCCTGCCTCGCAAGCGCAAGGACCTGAGTTCGATCCCCAGTAACCACGTATAATGCTGGGCGTGGAGACACGCCCACCAACAATCAACACCGCATACCACAATACCGGATGTGGTGGCTCACGCCTGTCATCCCAGCACTTGGGAGGCAGTGACAGGAGGACTGCTGAGTTCGCGGCGGCTTGCCTGGGCACCATAGTGAGCTCAGGGCCAGCCTGAACTACAATGCGAGACCCTGTCTCCAAAAAGAAAAAAAAAAAAACAAAAAACTGGAAGAAATAGTATGAGCAGACAAGAATCTTTCCTTCAAACATAAGGGATAAAATATGCATTATATATAAGAGAGCTTGCTAAGTGTAAGTTAATCTTTATGACTAATTTAGCTATAAATTACTTCCAAACATGTAATACTTAACAACAGTAACTTAAAACCATAAACTTTTATTTGGAAATAAATACAATGAATTATTGGGGAAAGAAAAAAATAACGGTCCACTTAATACTATTTCTACAGATACAGATGTGATTAATAACAATAAAATAAAACTTTCATGACCTTGCTTAGAATATTCTCTCCAAGTGAGCTACTTATAAACCAAAATTGTTATTGCTTAGGAACAAAATTTTACTTGCCATTGGTAAATCACGTATCTTAAAAACTTTCATTACAAAGAGAACACTACACAAAAATGATGATGACTATACTTTACTATAAGGTTCCATGCAGAAAGTATCTCATTTAAATCCCCCAGGGTCCATTTTAGTCATGTTAAACAAAAAAAAGGAAGGAGTAACTTTTTCCCTCACCCATAAAAACTTTTAACTTGTGAGGCCAGAGATTTAGCTCAGCGGTTGGTTCCAGCACCTACCTCGCAAGTGCAAGGTTCTGAGTTCGATCTCCAGAAACCACATACAATGCTGGGCGTGGTGATTCACGCCCACCAGCAATCAATACCACAGTGCCGGGCGTGGTTGCTCACGCCTGTAATCCCAGCACTCCCGGAGGCAGACAGGAATGGGATTGCTGAGTTCTGCTGAGTCCGAGGCTTGCCTCGGCTCCATCGTGAGCTCAGGGCCAGCCTGAACTACAAAGTGAGGCTCTGCCTAAAAAAACAAACTTCTAACTCTGAATTCCCTACAGTATTTTATGAATTATATACATCTACATTGATGAGTTTTCAAAATAAATCCAATTAAAATGTTTCATTCAAATTTGTCATTTCTTGATTTTTATCTTTGTTTTTTTCATCAGTCACTCTAAAAGAGGGACAGAAATGTAGACGAAGGGGGAAAACCAGAGCTACAACTGCACTTACAGCTTTAGTTATTTTCCAATAAATACTGTGGCAGCACGCAAGTTTGTTCAGCATTCAAAGATATTTAGAAACTACTTATAACAATTAAATAAGAACTTATAATGTAAAAACGATACCAAAGAAGCAACAAAAGAAAAAACATAGCTGAATTAGAAATCATCAAAATTAATAACATGACTCAAAGAATACCACTAAAAAGTAAAACAACCCACAAAATAAGAGAATGTTTTTATAAATCATGTATCTAATAGAGGGCTTTAAATGTAGAATAATAAACAATTACGACTCAAGAAATAAAAAAATAATCCAATTTAAAAATGGGCAAAGTATCTGAATAGACATTTCTTGGAAGACACACAAAAGCTAAAAAGCACATGAAAATTGCTTGATATCATTAAGGAAATGTAAGTCAGATCCACAATAAGGTACCTCTTTGCAGCCACTAGGATGATATAATTTAAAAAGTAGTAACAAGTGTTTATGAAGCTGCAGAAAAATCAAAACCCTCACACACTGCTGGAAGGAATGGAAAAAGGAGCAGTAGCTTTAGAAAACAGTCTGGTAGTTCTATTAATAATAAACATAGTTACCACATAACCAGGAATTGTATTTCTAGATAAATAGCCAGGAGAATGAACACATGCTCACAAAAGTGGCAGTTAACAGTCACAAAGTCCAATATTCACAATTACTGAATGATTAAAATGTTGAACACTCGTGAAGTGAAAAATTACTTGGCAACAACAAAAAAATGAATACTAACACAAAATAGAACATGAACATTGAAAACCTTTATGCTAAGTAGTTCACTGAAAGGGACAATACTTGTATGACATGAAGTAAATACACAGAGATAGTGTTTCTTTTGGGGTAATGAAAGCATCCCAAGACTGACTGTGGTAATACAGATACAATTAATACAACTTTGTGAACATACTAAAAACCACCGAATTGTACACAAGAATTGGGTGGACCACAGGGAAAATGAGTTATATTTCAAAATAGCAAATAATCTATGATGTCTATTTTTAAACTGAAATGTATTTGAAGTCAGGAAATCTATATTTTAGGCCAATTCATTGCCTCATTCTGTATGTCACTTTCCCTTCTCTCCTGTGATAAAGCTCTGTGCCTCACACTCAGGGTTCCTTATACTGTGAATCCATAGTTAATTCTTCAACCAATGGACCTGAATATCAACTCATTATTCTGAGTTTGTCAATGTCTTCAACTTTTGTTGTCCCTGTCACTACTTAGAACACACTCCCTTTTATCTCGACTTATCCAAGTTCTTCAGTATTCAATTTAAATACTTTTACCCACAAGGCCCCTTCTCTTCTAAACTCTCTAAATGATAAAACAATAAGAATCTTCCTTATATAAACTATTCTTTATACTATTTAATCATCTGTACTGTACTATAAATTCCCTGAGAGTAGGAAGTATATACTCAGGCTTTTACTATTTACAGCAACTAGAATAATCCTAGTTTAACATTTCGATATTATTTTTATAAATACCTAATCAAATAAATTTTCTTTTGATTTCACCAACTATAATAAGTCAATGGGTATTAAATGTTCAATGAACAAATGATAAATGGTAGTTCATAAAATCAATACATTACTGTTTTTTAGTCACAACAAAGCTGCTACTGACAGAAAATGACATTTCTTTAAGAATACAATACTTCAGGCTGGAGATTTAGCTCAGAGGTTCCAGCCCCCGCCTGGCAAGCACAAGGTCCCTGGTTCGATCCCGGTAACCACATACGACAATAGCAGGTGTGGTGACTCAAACCCACCAGCATCAGTACCACATGCCACAGTGCTGGGTGTGGCGGCTCATGTTTATAATCCCAGCACTTGGGAGGCAGAGGCAGGAGGATTGCTATGAGTTTGAGGCTTGCCTGAACTACATAGTAAGCTTAGGGCCAGCCTGAATTATAAAACAAGACCCTGAATGCCGGACGTGGTGGCTCACGCCTGTAATCCCAGCACTCGGGAGGCAGGGACAGGAGGATTGCTGAGTTCGCGGCAGCTTGCCTGGGCACCATAGTGAACTCAGGGCCAGCCTGAACTACAAAGCGAGACCCTGTCTCAAAAAAACAAAACAAAACAAAACAAAAACACAAGACCCTGTCTCAAAACAACAACAACAACAACAATACAACACTTAAAAATAAGCAGTAATTTTCACCTGAAGTGATGAAAAACAAGATATCTCCTTTTATACACAAGCACCTCAAAAAGAATGATTTATCCTTGTCTGAAACAATTACATCTCCACTGTCATGTGATTATAGCCACAAATGACATGCAGATAACCAGCTCACTGGGAATACACTTAAAACTCATAAAAAGAAACTTGCCTTAGTTTCACTGATCTCTAGGGAATAAGAGATCTCTAGTTGCTATCACTACTATTATAAATTAGCCATCAGACCTACCCTCTACTACTACACCAAGGTCATTCATTGTTCAGCTATTTCATCTTCCCACCTAACATGTCTTTATTAAACTAAGGTGGGAGTATTACCAATTCCTCCAACCACCTCTCCAAACCTTGGTCCTTTTAAGGTTAGAGATCCTGTATTTTTTGTTTTGCTTCAGTTTTTTGAGACAGGGTTTCGTTTTATAGTTCAAGCTGGCCCTGAACTCACTATATAGTCCCGGCTAGGCTTGAACCCATAGCAATTCTCTTGCCTCTGCCTTCAGAGTGCCAGGATTACAAACCTAAACCACCACACCACACCCCACCTAGATATCCTGGATTACGCCAAGGGCAAGGAAAAAAGTGTTAAGTACTTAATCTTTGTTCACACAGCCAGCCTCAGGCATGGAAAACATCCTGTATCATCTTACTTTTAATCCTAAGAAAAAGTGACATAGGCATTTAAAGGTTTATCAAGGAGTACTACCAATTTATTTTTCTGTCTCCTTTTCTCTGCTTCTTCTACCAGTCCTGGAGATAGAATCCAGGGTCTTCAAGAGGCTAAGTAAGGGCCCAAGGGTTAGCTCAGTGGTTCCGGTGCCTGCCTCGCAAGGACCCACATACAATGCTGGGCGTGTAGACTTACACCCACCAGCCATCAATACCACATACCACAGTGCTGGGCGTGGTGGCTCACGCCTGTCATCCCAGCACTCGGGAGGCAAAGACAGGAGGATTGCTGAGTTTGAGGCTTGCCTAGGCTACATAGTGACCTCAGAGCCAGCCCAAACTACAAAACGAGACCCTGTCTCAAAAAAAAAAAAAAAAAAAAAAAAAAAGAGGCTAAGCAAGTGCTCTACCACTGAGCTATACTCCAGCCCCAGCTACTAGGGGTCTTTTGGTTTTTTAAGGTAAGATTTGCTAGCCTAAGTACATAGTTTCAGATAATTCTTCACAATTGGAGATATACTATTTATATATTTATATATAAATTATAGATAATTATAAATATTCACTACTGTCTTCTACTTTTAAATTGGAATAATCACTAGAGATTAGATACCGGCCTCCCCCTCGTTAATCTAGTTGCTAGATTTTATCTTCACAGGGATTTGTTTAACAGAGAAAACAAAAGAATGTAAAATGATCAAGCAAAAACCAGGACTTCAGGTAAGAATATGCGTTAAAGGGAGAGATGTATTCTGAAATGAGAAGAAAAACTAAATGGCTAATCTTATCCAAACTTCACCTAAAAATCCTGGTGTAATAGGCTAGACATGGAAGTTTAAAATTATTCTTAATTCTTACAACTTCACAAAGCTTCACTAGGCTTACACTGTAATGACTAAGCTAGTAAATATAATAAATTGGCAGAGGAACAATAAACAGCTGTTTTCAGTTATCTCTAATTCCATCCTAAGAGGCAATTCACTGATCCCACAGCAAGGGGAGAAATCATTTAACCGTCTCATATCTACTTAGATATGTTGCAAGAGGAAAACTTTCTCCCTTTAGAGATTTCATTTACCCCATTCCCATCCCAAAGCTGTAATGACAAATTACTTGTAAATATCTTAATTATTCAGCAAGTAAAAATCACACATACTTTATCTTACATCAACTACTAGGAATATCTCAAAATGGTAGTAAAATTGTCTAACATTAAGAACATTAGCATTATGGTCTCAGCACTGTAAGTCAATTTGAACTAATAAGTATTGCATGACAGCTTTAACGATTTCTTGAAAGATTTAAGTGGTATGTGCCCTTAAGTAGATTGTTAGTTATCACTTCAGTTTTAGTTAACTTAGAAAATATATAACATGTGTATTTTGAAAATACACTAACACCATGTACATTTAAAATGTAGATTAATGGTACTTTATAGAGCCAAGAAAGAAAAACAGGTACTGAAACTTGTTTGTGCTTATGTTAAAATGCACATTATGAGGTCTTACTGGTTGAGCAAGGACTTACATCAAAACCACTTTTTCAAATTTAGTTTTCTCCCCATTTGTAGTAATGGGGATCAAATGCATACTAGGCAAGTGCTCCAGAATTACACTACACCTCCAGCTCTGTTTTTAAAATCTGCATGCAAAATATAAAACTGATAATTATAAGACATATTAGTGTGTAAAGAATAAATGCAGGGAGAAAGGTAGCCAACTTTACTGGATAATATCTAGCATCAAGTTTACTGGGAAATATTCCCTGAGCTTTCTCCTTAAAAAACAGAGAGACTGGACCACATGAATTTTTTTTCTTTAAATTGAGAAAGAAACCTTTGGAAAAAATTCTGGCTGAAGTTTGAAAGAAGCACTCTTGTTCAGGAGTCAGTCAAAGAAAGTTAAATTTAGACTAACGTTACTTTGTGAGTTAACTGACACAACTTGCTATCCCTCTTTATATGTTCTACACTGTGTATGACTAAAACTTAAAACTGGAGCTAAGAAGGAAAACAATTCAAATGTCCAGCTTCCTAACACAAATATTTGATATTTTAAATTTTAGTAATTTTTTTTTAAATTTAAGGAAATGAAGGCCATAATGGTAAAAAAACCTTTGTGGTTCTTATTTTTTGAAAAGGTCTTATCAGCAATCAAAGGTAGTATAACCCTAAAACTGCAGCATCCTAGGTCAATAAGGCAGAAGGATCACAAGTGTAAATAAACTCTTCCTCAGCAATTCTTGAATCAGATTCTGATTCAAGCTGCAAAGTCATATTCTGGATACTCAGTACCACAATGTAAAAATAAAATAATGAAATCTACTCACTGGTCTGCAAGTCAAGTAGATGGAAAGAAGCATTTCATTTTACTAAACACGTAATTCTTCATGTGCTGACTTAAACTTAATGCTGACATAAACTTACTAAGTGGTGCGGAGGAGCAAGATACAGAACTGTAAGTATGTTACCATTTGTATAAAGAGGTGCGTATTTGTGCATATAGGTAAAAAAATCTCTTAAGACAAAAATTGGGTAACACGTAAATGACAAAGAGAGACAGTGATGGGGATCTGCTATATTTTGTTTTGAATTATGAACCATGTGAATATGAATTATTTGAATTATGAATTACTCATTCCGTAAAAAAACCTAAAAACACAAGAAGTGTACTTTTTACTTCACCAAGTGTGACCTCTTTTCTTTGATTCCTTTTTATGACAAATATTGTACCTTACTAGTTATTTTGTTCCCAGCAGTCCTCCGAAGATCTAGGAATGGCAGCAATAATTCCGTTTTGGATTTGCATCAGCTTCTGTATGTAGGTATTATATGTGGTAAGGTAGGTATAGAGAAGAAACTTGCTGAAGATCCAATGAAGTTTAACAGCTATGATTTGCTGAGTGCTTAAGGTACTTATCTCAAAGTCCTATTGAGCTACTGCTCTAATTTTACAAATAAGGAAACTGGCTAAGAAGAAATTGTCTTTGTGACACAAAATTCCTTTAGGATAGGCACATGGCAGAAGTGGCCATCTCAAGATTCAAACCCAGACTTGTAATTATTCCAAACAGATCTCTGTGAACTACACTGTATCTCAGTGCTATTTATATAAATATTTGTATTACCATAAACTGTTGTTCACAGTAAAAATGAGTTCACATATAAGAAAATCTTGCATTTTCCATTCCCTGACATCTGATCTTATATTCAGATTTGAGCTCTACTGAACATAAAGAAGTCATTGAAAGATCTTACACCATATGTACAGATGTTTGCAAGACTGTCATAGGTGGGCCCTAAGCAAGTTTATCTATTTTTATCTAAGATATTTATGAAATGAAATTATAAATTTCTGTGAAACAAGGTAAGCATCGAGTTGTAAGTAAATAACTTTCTCTACATTGAAAAAAGAAAAGTTTTAAATGAGGTGAAATGGAAAGCATGTATTTGGTATTCTGTAACTACACTGTATCTAAACAAAACTATCCTGGAGACACAAAAGTTATTTCTCTAAGAAAACAAAATTTCTGCGAATAAGATCTAATCAAGAATTACTTTCAAGGGGGCTGGAGATTTAGCTCTGGTTTCTGTGTCTGCCTCGCAAGTACAAGGTCCTGAGTTTGATCCCTGGTAACCACATACAATGCTGAGCATGGTGACTCACGCTCACCAGCAATCAATACCACATACCACAGTGCTGGGCATGGTGGCTCACGCCTGTCATCCCAGAACTCAGGAGGCAGAGACAGGAGGATTGCTGAGTTTGAGGCTTGCGTGGACTACACAGTAAGCTTAGGGCCACCCTGAACTACAAAAGTGAGACCTGGTCTCCAAAAAAAAAAAAAAAAAAAAAAAAAATTACTTTCAAGAAGCAGAAAAACAAGTTCATGGATCAAGTTTCTAAGCTTCTTCATGCTCTTAAAGGAAAAAAAATTTTTTTCCCTTCAACAGGTACTACCAGAGTTTTAAATTCCCAAAGAAGCACTCTTCTGGTAAATTTGGTCCAAGAATTTGCTAGCTTTCTAAGCATATATGTCTACCCCCACACAAAAAATTACAAACTCAGCTGTAATTTTACCAGCTTCTGCGAGAGTGCACTAGCAGTAAGCTTCAAGTGAACGTCCAAATATTAATAAATGTTAAAGTTTGAGAGGTTTTCCCTGAAAATGCTCAGAGTCACAAACTATGGATCTAAAACAAAGTTTAAAAATCTGTGGACCAGACTGAAAAAAGAACGCATCAAAAAACTTAAAATCTCACAAATGACAAGTCACTCATTGTATGTTGTGTATAAGAAAATTCAACTTAATGCTGGGTGGCACAAAAACTTTAAGAAAAACAGTATGATGAATACTATATATAACTTTACTTTTGGGAAATAAAATCATTGTCTCAAACCTTAAGAAAAACTACCTTCATTGAATTGTCGTTTTCTTGGTAACGACAAAGAGCTAATGTGGTCAAAAAGACTACCACCATACAGCAAAGGTTTTGGAAAAGTGACTTGGATACAAAAAATCAGAAGGCACTGTTTACCAATCAGTATTCCTAAACTGACACTTTGTATGGATTAAATAACCATACAATTGCTTGTCTTGTTAAGCTTTCAAATCACCTATGATAAGTTTGGGGCTTTAGTTTTAAATCAGGAAATGAGCAGAACGTACAAGATTTCAAGAGATGGCAACCGGTTAAAAGTATTTTATACTAAATCTGCAAAAGGGAGGCCTGATGCACACTGCGATTACCAAATGACTCCTGGAAGAGGTACGACAAATTTAAATAGGTCAGACTGTAGGCGCTTTAAAACTCTCTTTTAATCTTTAATGTGTCAATGACTTTCTTGCTTCTTTTTGAAGTCCCTTTTTACCAAAAATACAAAGAAAATCTGCTTGTTTAAAATTGTTGTGAAGCTGAGACTGAAGTTACCTACTGCAGTCAACACAAATAATGGATACTTTTAATGCCTATTTTTAGAATCAGTATTAAATCAATCCCTGATGAAGTTTAGACAGAAATATGTCGGAACCGTGGTAAGGGGAGAGCACACGGGTGAGCTGAGCTCCAGGTCGTTCAAAACTTGGCAAGCTTGTCCTCCGCCACAAAAAACAAGTGATGTAAAACAAAAGTACCTCAGCTATTCGTTTTGACGAAGGGTTTCAGAATGATAGACCTCAAGTGATTATTATTGAAAAGGGTTAAAATCGAAACTGTTTTCAGATACCAGGTTCCCTTTTACAAGATCCCGACAGTTTCTTTAAAAAGTTATTATAAACGTTTTTTCCTTCTTAGCACCCCCTTCTTCCCAAAAGGAATGCATTTCCAGGGCTACTTTTTTTTTTTTTAAGCGTGCACGGGGAGAGGGGTAGTCGTTGTGGCAAAGAGTAAAAAAATTCCTTTAAAAAGCACGAGCACTCTTCAAGGAAGCAGCAAAGGGCAGAAAATTGCATTTTCCCCAACGGTGTGGGTGCGGCGAGCCAGGGCAAGAATAAAATACAGCACGAGAGAACACCTTGGGTTTCGAACTTTATTACACAAAGAGCGCGGGGACGAGAGCAGCTCGGACGTGGCCGCTTCGCTCCCCGGCCCGGCGGGCTGCGAGCACCTTCACCTCCGCTGCCCTCCGCCGTCGCCTTCTTCCTCCTCCTCCACCCCCCACGGACACCGGGCGGCGGACGGACCAAGGCCAGGCGAGGCGAGACGGGCGGCGGGCCGGGTGACCGGGCGGGCGGCCTCCCCCGGGGCGGCTCGGTCGAGCTCCGGCTCCGCGCCCGGCTCCGCGGCGGGAACGCGGCCGCCCGCACGCACACACCCCCGGCCGCCGGCTCGCACCCCGCCCGCCGCCCGCCGCCCCCCGCCATGAGCGCCGCCGCTGGCTGCAGGCAGAGTCGCTGCCGCCCGGCCGCCGCTGGCTCCAGGCCGCCGCCATTATCCTTTGTTCGCTGCAAGCGGCGGCGGGGTTGTGGGGCTCGGGCGGAGGCTCCATCTTTACTGCGGCCCCTCCTGCGAGGGGAAGGCCCCGCGCGCGGGCGTCCGGCGCCTCCCCGTCCCCCCTGCGTCCCCCCGGCTCTCTCCGGCTCCTGCCTCCTCCTCCTGTTCCTCTTACCGGTGGTACAAGCGCCTCCGTCACTGCTTTCGTTCGCGGCCCGGATCTCGCTGGAGTTTTATTCTCTCCCCCACGTAACACACCGCGTCAAACTACACCTCCGCCGCGTCACTCACCAACACTCCGCTTCTCCCAGCCGCCCGGGCCACAGGCAGCAGCAGCCGCCGCCGACTGAGGAGCCGCAGCCAGGGAGCCAGCCAGCGCCGCCCAGTGCCGAGTGCGCAGCGGCCGCGCACGGAAACAGCCGAGCGCCGCCCGGAGCCGCTCGAGCGGCCCCGCCCCCGCACTGCGGGCGGAATTTGCCGAAGGCCTTCGGGCTCTTTCGGCCATGCCTGTTGGGGGTTCAGTGCGGCCAGGGAAGGTGAAGGTGGGCTGCGACCTGCTAGAGGAAGAGCGGTTGAAACCTCACGGTGGCATTAGGCTGCCCGAAGCGCGGCGGCGGAAATGTGGAGGAAGCGGGGTTTGTGTGTGGCCAGGTGGGGAATTCCGGGGTGTTGGTGGCTGGGTGGAAACCCCCGCGCGGGCCTGGTCCTGAGGCAGTAGGCGGCTGAGGCGGCTCCGGGGCGCCGCGGGCCTGGAGGCGCAGTCTGGAACTGTCGCGGGGAGGGCTGCGGGCTCGGCGACGCCCCAGGCCTCACACCCGCCCTGGAAGTGGGGCCCGGCGTCGTGGGCGCAGGTGGGGGTCCTGTTTCCGCTGAGAGTCAGCAGAGAACTCTGTTTGGAGGCTGCGGGACGTACCGGAGGGCCAGAGGCTGCGCCTCGACTTTCGAAATGTGCCCCACCTGCCTGCCCTGCTTCAGGCAACATCCTGTGTCGCCTGCTTTCTTCAGCCGTTTTCTACAGCTGTGGTTCACTGGCTGCACCCTTTTCTTCGCCCACCCCCCGCCCTGAAGCCGACTGTGGGACTTCCGTCGCCTCGAAGCTGCTGCAACTGCTCTCAGAGGTCGTCCAGGGCCGACTACAAATTCTCCTTTCTCGTTTTTCTTGAACCCAGTAGTCTTCTCTCATCTCTCTCCAGTCTTAAAGTTCTTACTGCCTGCCGGTCAGTGACTTCTGTTCCAAAGAGTTGCCGTTCTCTCTCTTAGGTCCAATCCCTTGTAGTTTTCTCAGGAACATTGCCTGAAGAGTAAGTAGCCTTTTACTTTCAGCTTTTGTTTTGCTACCACCACTTTCTAAAATGTCCTGTCTCTCATTTCTCAAAATGAAACAAAGATTTCTCCCTCTCTTACATCTCCATCTGTTATGTATGGAGTCTTTTTTCTTTCCAGTGTTTAACCCTCTTCAATCTACTGTAGCTTCTGTTCCTTCCACTCACCAGAAGCAACGTGGAATTTTTAACTGCAAACTCATGTCTGTCAGGTTATTTACGGGCCTCATTTTACAAGATCTTATTCTAGCACTTGACACATGCTTAAAGTGACCACACCTTCCAAATGTATCCATCTTGCTGCTCTTGAGGTTTTCCTTTTACTTCTAGTTGCTCTTTAACCAATTCTTCCTCCTCTATCCTGCTCCTTTGTTGGACTCTTATTAGCTGATCTTTAATCTTTTTGAGTCCTACCACATACACTTAACCCAGATAATCTCTTCCTCCTCCTAGAGCTTTAATGCTTTCTATCAAAAATTCTCCAGCAAGATGTGCTGTTCAGGTTGAATTCACTATGTAGCCCAGGCTAACCTCGAACTCACAGCAATCCTTCTGCCTCTTCTCCCCTGGGTGCTGGGATTACAGGTGTGAGCCACCATGCCCGGCTCCTGAATTTTAAATACAGATTTCCAACAGCCTTTGCTATACTTTCTTTTGGATGGCTGGGGCATGTCAAAGACAACCTGTATATCATATTCCCTTCAAAACCCTCCCATTCATTACCCCTGGCTCATTAAGGGCATGTACAGAGCATCTTATCTGCTTAGTGTGAACTAGAAACCTAGCATCTCTCCAGCACAGATCAGGATCATCTAGACATATCTCTTCCTGGAAAACTGAATTTCCAAAACTGCTCTTGCCTCATTCTAGCTTTATACCACACAGAGTAAAATTATAAACACAAGGCTGATCAATGACTACCCTTCTTAAAGTCCTTCAGTAGCTTCCCTTTGCTAAATGAACACTCTCTACATGCCATTATCTAGATTCATCTTTGGAAACTGTGCACCCAACCCTCTGTATTCCAGCTATTTTGTTTCTCTACTTTATTTTTTCCTACAGCTTCTCACCTCAAAGCATTTACACGTGCCATTAGCTTGCTCTGGAATTCTCTGACCCAGTCCTCCTATTGAACTATACTCTGTGCACATTTGCTAAGTGCCCATATAATATCTGCAGGGAACAATTATATCAATATAACAATTATGTCATATTCACTGCCTGCTTTTCTTCTCCCCTCCCATTCCTAATAATAGCACAATGTCTATATAGAGGTACTCGTTAAATTTTTTTTAAAGAACAAATATCTGGGCTGGGGATTTAGCTCAAGTGGTACCGCGCCAACCTTGGACACACAAGGACCTGAATTCAATCCCCAATACCGCAAAAAAAAAAAAAAAAAAAAAGAAAAAAGATTTCTATGTGGTCCTAGGGCAATTAGTCAACATTTTTGGGTTCAGGTCTTGGGTCTCAGTAAATTTGGGTTGCTATAATGTACCAAAGTCTGGGCAGTTTATAATTTTTTTTCTCATAGTTTTGGAGTCTGGCAGCCTGAGATTAGACTGCCAACATGATGAAGTTCTGAGGAGAGCCCTCACTTGGGTTGCAGATAGCCATTTTCTCCCTGTACCCCATGATGGTGATGAGATTCTTTTTTAAGGACACTGATCCCATTTGTAAAAGCTCCATTCTCATGACCTAGTTACCTTCAAAAGACCTTACCTTATACCCTCCTGTTGGCAGTTAAGATTTCAACGTATGAATGGGGGGCATAAACATTGAGTTCATTACACTGGCTCAGCTGCTTACTAGCTGGGCAAATTGTTTACTCTTGTGCTCGTTTTCTAAACTGTAAAATAAAGATAACAAGCTATATGCACCTACCTCACAGTGTTGTGATGATTAAATTAAATAGTACATATAACATGTACTTCAAGAGTAATATTTGGTATGTGATAAGTATCAATAAGATACTTCCTATTACTAGTTTTTATTTGGCTATCTCATCTCTCGGTTGAATATATTTTCAAAGTTGAGTTCATTTTTCTGTTTGCCTTTACCCTGGTGTATCCATAGTACCAGAGTCTTGGAATCATCTACTCAGCCTGTTGCCCACCAATGATGGTGAGGTTTTTAATTTTTTTTTTTTTTTTTTTGAGACAGGGTCTCGCTTTGTAGTTCAGGCTGGCCCTGAGCTCACTATGTAGCCTAGGCAAGCTTCGAACTCAGCAATCCTCCTGTCTCTGCCTCCCAAGTGCTGGGATTACAGGTGTGAGCTACCACGCCTGGCGAGGTTTTTAAATTTTTATTTAAAAAATTCTCATGGAACTGGAGGGTAGTTCAGTGACAAGAGCACATTGCTAGCATCCATAGGGCTCTGGATTCTACCCCCAGAAAGAAAATTTTCTTTTGGTAACTCTCCTTTTATTCACACTGATCTTCATTGAGGCCTTATCTCATTACATCTGAGTTATTTTTTAGGTGCCTTCTAACCGTAAGTTCACTTGACCTGTTTACTTGTGTCATACTGTGAAACCAGTCCAACTTCAATAGTTATTAATTCACATATTTCTGATTTCTAGTGGCCTCTGTATCCACCTTATTTACTCATTCATTCACATGCAGTCTGTTTCATTAAATATTTGGGGTATAATTCAGATTTGAAATCCTAATTTCTTATATTCTCTTCCAGCCTGTCTATAAACTACAGACATGAAATAGAAATGTTAAACTTTTATCATTCAATTTTTGTCTCTGGGACTTGGAAGTCACCCCCTTTTTAAAAAAAAATTCAGCTTCCCATTTGGAGGATAAGATCAATATTATAGAGAAGAAACATGAAAGTAAAGGAGAGCATATGCATACAGCTTGGCACAGTAAAAGCTGAATATTTTGAAAGAGGCTCAGAAAGAGGGAGGTCTCCTAGATGGTTTTAAAAGACTTCAAGGAGAAAGTGGTATTCAAGAGCTTTTTTCTAACCACAGCTTCCTTTTCCTGTTATTTTTCTGTCTTGTTTCTGCTGTTCAACCTAATTTTCACCATCACATGACTCAAGGTCCATGAACTCTGCGTATCCCAGTTTACCACCTCTTATGACTTGATTTTTTTTACTTACCTAACCCCAAGGCTATGATGATCTCTTTCATTTATTCTAAAAATATCCGTTGAGCACCAGTTTTGTGTTGTGCACTTTTCTAGAAATTGGAGATAAAGCTCTAAACAAAATATCTTTGGTCTTAAAGACTCTAAAATCTTCAAATTCTAGCATTTCTTTTTTTGCTTAGTCTTTTGTGTTTTCTTCCAGTTTTATTTATTTTTAAATTTTTAAAATTGTGAAATAGATACATTTTATATACACATCATGATCACACTTGACATTGACAATTTGTACCAGTATATGACACGATTTAATTCTCCTTCCCGTTCCCCTGCCCACTCTACCACTCCACCCAATAAACTATAATTTAAATATGTCTATAATGACAGTGATTGAAATTATATCTCCCTATTTCACCCTCCCAACTCTCAACTCTTAACTGCCTACTCACATACCCACTTGGGCATTGTCTGAGCTTGTGTTCTCAGGAAACAGGGCTTGAGGCAAATTCTTCACTGCTGCTCTATTACTGGGGAGTAGAATCCCAGGAAAAGCAGTGAAATCAGAATAGAAGTGAAGATTTAGTCATAGAGATGCTACTGGTAATACTGTTCATACCTTGCTCCAATGCACACATACAGTATTTCCATTTTATGTAGATACCAAACACAGACTTTTAAAATATATGGTCTGAACATGAGACAAAACATTGGTGGCCACTGCTTGAGGTTGATAGGCCAGTAGTAATTGTGTAGTGGTCAGAATCCACACAAGTAAGCAATCCCAAGAGGGTCTGAGGTCCTGTGCATGTCTACTGACCCAAATTCTGTATGAAAAGAGAAACAGGTTGTTCCCCTAACTTCTACATCTATTGCCTTTCATATCTTAATAGGGGAGATTGAAAATCTTGTCTGATTCTTAGAACCTTCATTCTCCCACATTTATTCCATCTGAAAATTTTATGGTACTTTCAAAATATATTTCCAAAACTGACCACTTATTATCAAACCAAGTGAGTTGGGTCCACAGTTCACTTATTTCTTACCCCGATTGCTGCAATAGTATCTTAAGAAATTCCTCTATATTTTTGCTTGTCAACACTAGCCACATTTCTGCCTTAACATCTTGGACTGTTCCAGTACTTAAAATGCATTGTTTTCCCCAAATAGCCAAATTGCTAACTCACCTTCAGATCTTCTCACCAAGATTTCCAAGATTTGAAATTTTCATTGAGGTCTTTGATTGTGCAACTTAAAATTACAGTTGATACTCACCTCAGTGATCCTCATACACATCCCAGTTTTCTGGAACCCTTTTATATATCTTAATTAATCTCTTCATTTTCTTTTTCTTTCTGTCTCCCTGTCCCTCTTTCTCTCCTTCTTTTCTTTCCTCCCTCCTTCCTTCCTTCCTTTCTGTAGGATTTGCTATCTTAAAACACACTATGTATTTTTTTTTTTTTGAGACAGGGTCTCGCTTTATAGTTCAGGCTGGCTCTGAGCTCACTATGTAGCCCAGGCAATCCTCGAACTCAGCAGTCCTCCTGTATCTGCCTCCCGAGTGCTGGGATTACAGGCATGAGCCACCATGCCCGGCACTGTGGTATGTGGTATTGATTGCTGATTGCCGGTGGGCATGAGTCTCCACGCCCAGCATTGTATGTGGTCACCGGGGATTGAACTCAGGACCTTGCGCTTGTGAGGCACCTGCTTGTGAGGCAGGTGCCGGAACCAGTGAGCTAACCCTCCGGCCCCACACTATGTATTTTAACAATTTCTGTGTTTAGTGTTGACTATTCTGGGAAAATATAAATTTTGTAAACCAGCTTCTATGGAACTATGCCCTGACAAATGATCAGTATATATCTGTCAAATGAATATCCAACTTGCCTGTCTTCAGTATAGGTTAATTTTTATGATTTCTTTTTGTTAAAATAAAGAGGATTTCCTCTTCTGATTTCTTGTAGACTTAATATAGCAGCTATCTATTATTGGATGAAGAATCAGTTGAAATCCTCAATATTTCTATAAAGGCAAAGAACCAAAAACCATGAATAACCTAAATGTCCCTACTACTAAACTGTTAATCACTTGATTAATTTTTGTCCCTTATGTGTACATATCCCTCTCAACATAACATTGTGGTTATTCATTTGTCTACATTCTTTATTGAACCATAAGATCTCTGAAGGCAAAGTTTGTTTTGTTGAACTTGTATCCTTTGTAACTGGCACATAATACATGCTCAGTAATATTTCTTGAATGAATGGTTAGTGTTTCCATGGCCTTGTCAAAAGAGTAAGCCCTTGCCCAGTTGATTTAGGCATCAGATCCTTTGCATATGTCTTCCCTTGCAGTGTAGATGGATGCTTGAGATTCTTCATAGTTGAAATCAATGCAAGATGGCAATGCTCAGTAAATGTAATTTTAATTCAGTTTCCTACATACACTGATCTGCTTACAACCATTCCTTGTCTAGTGATCAATTATAGTCCTTTGTAAGTTAATATATTGCACCTTAAAATTAATATATTCTTGGGCCGGAGGGTTAGCTCAGTGGTTCCAGTGCCTGCCTCGCAAGTGCAAGGTCCTGAGTTCGATCCCCGGTAACCACATACAGTGTTGGGTGTGGAGACTCAGGCCCACCAGCAAGCAATACCACATACCACAGTGCCAGGCGTGGTGGCTCACATTTGTAATCCCAGCACTTGGGAGGCAGAGACAGGAGGATTGCTGAGTTCCAGGCTTGCCTGGGCTACATAGTAAGCTGAGAGCCAGCCTGAACTACAAAGCAAGACCCTGTCTCAAAAAAAAAAAAATTAATATATTCTTGAAAACATTTCCAGAAAAACAAAACCTCTTGTCTTCTACTACCCCCTCCAGGTACTATACCTTTGTTTGTTTCTTCTCTTTATAATAAACATCCCTGAAAGAATTCTATATTCATTGTCCTAGATCTGTTCCTCCTTCTTCCTCTCCTTCTCCTCTTCTTCCTCCTCCTCCTCCTCCTTCTTGACAGGATCTCACTGTGTACTTTAGGCTGGCTTTGAATTCACTGTGATGCCCAGTCTGGCCTTGAACTCAGTGATCCTCCTGCCTCAGCCTTCCAAGTGCTGGGATTATAGGCATGTGCTACCCTGCTCCTTCATTTTCTATGAAATCAATTCTGATTAGCTCGAACTCCAACATTCCACTGAAACTATTCTCTGTTACTGAATCCAGTGGCCATTTCCCAGCTTCCATATCCCTTGGACTATCATTTGGCATAGTTGATCACTGCCTCTCTTTTTTTGCTTAGTTTGTAGGATATTTCACTCTCCTTGTTTCCTCTATTACTGGGCAGTGTTCTTGGTTTTCTCTATGTATTCTGTATACTGGAGAACCACAGGACTCTGTAATGCTACTTCCCTTCAGTTTCTATACTCTCACACATAATGCTTTCCTTCAGTCTTTACCTATACGTATATTCATAGCTTTCCAGCCTTCAATCCAGACTTATATTCAAATACTTCAGCACCATAACTTAGATGTTTAATAGACCTCTCAATTTTTATCATATCTCCTCAAAAACTTTATCTACTCACAACTTTATTTCAGTTAATGGTAACTCCATCATTCAATTGCTGGGGCCAATTCAATGACTTTTTTATACCCCACAACCAATTTGTTCTCAAATTCTTTTATTCTCTCTTCAAAATATATGGCAATTCCCCTAGTCATCCCTGTGAACCCCTTGGTTCACTGTCACCTTTGACTAGGATTTTGTATCAGGCCCTCAAAACCTCCATTCTATTTTTAACACAGCAGCAAGGATGACCTCTTTTAAACATAAAGCAGATCATATGATGACTCTGTTCAAAGCTTTCCAGTAGCTCTGCATCTCAATGTAAAAGCCCAGACTTACAATTAGTCCCATAAGACCTTATTACTTCTCAGATCTCATTTCCTACTGTTATCACCCCACCATTCTCTGTTCAGTCACAAGACCTTCTTGTTCTTCAAACAAAGTCTTTCCTAAGGGACTTTGCTCTGTTCTTTCCTTCTGCTCCCAGTGCTCTTCACAGATATTTCTTTGTGTTCCTCCCCTCTTTAGGTCTCTGCTCAAGTCCTATCACTTCTATGCAGCCTTTCTTTAATATCCAATAAAAATTGCTCAGTGTGTACCCCACTGCCCTCTGCCCTGTTATTCTCCCTGTCTCCCTTTACTACTTTCTTTTTCTCCATAGCACTTAGGACTTTCTGGTGTGCTGTATATTAATTCATTATTGTATTTATTGTGTGCCCTGAAGCAGGGACTTTAATCTTTTTTTTTTTCACTTCTATATCCTCTGCCTCTACAGGAATACCTGGTACATAGTTGGTACCCCAATTATCTGTTGAATACATACAATTAAAATTCTAGATTTAATCTCCTGGGCATTTGGTTCATACAAACAGATCTCCCTTACACAGATTATGATTGGGTGCATGTATAAAGTAGAGTTTTTATATTGAATCATGGTGGTTAACTTCTGTGAGCCTAATTTCTGCTTGCCTGTACTCTGCTATATCTGTCCAAGTTCCACATAAACTAAGAGATCACAATGTCTTTGAAGCTCTCAGATCCTCCTATGGCCTAGAGTCAGAACCAAAGCTTTCAGTTGGTTGCCTTTATTATTTTGAGGACCAAATGGTAAACTGTTAGTGCTACTGCATTTTTCATTTTCCCTGTGACTGCAAAGAATGCCATAAATGTAGTTAAATGGCCTCTTATCCTCCTGGAAATGGCACAAGGCAATTAAAAACAAAATCTACTGAGTGCTTACTTAGTACCAGGCAATGTACTAAACCCTTGGTGATACTATATATTTGACCCAGGAGTGCTCTATAGCTAAACTATAGTCCCAGCCCTTTTTAAGATTATTTATTTTGAGAGAGGACCTCACTAAGCTACTCAGGCCATCCTTGAACTGGTGATCCTTCTCTTTCAGCCTCTCAGTTATCTGGGGTTACTGGTGTGTACCACTGTGTCAATCTCTAAATATTTTTTAATGTATGGACTAGCTTAATTCTTGTAAAAACTCCATGAGGAAAATATTGCTATTGGAAACATTTTACAGATGAGTAAACTGAAGCCAGAAAGGAAAATATCTTAGGTCTTAGAGCTGTTAAATGGCAGAGTCAGGATATGAAACCAGTCTGGCTGTAGAAACTACATTTTTTTTTTTTTTTTTTTGAGACACAGTCTTGCTTTGTAGTTCAGGCTGGCCCTCAGCTCACTATGTAGCCTAAGCAAACCTCAAACTCAGCAATCCTCATGTCTCTGACTCCCGAGTGCTGGGATTACAGGTGTGAGCCACCATACCCAGCACTGTGGTATGTGGTATTGATTGCTGGTGGGCGTGAGTCACTATGTTCAGCATTGTTTGTGGTTACTGGGGATCAAACTCAGGACCTTGCACTTGCAAGTCAGGCGCCGGAACCACTGAGCTAAGTGTCCGGCCCAGAAACTACATTTTCAATCACTGTTCTCCACTGCCTGTTTGTACAATCAAAACGAGAGGAACTTTACTTTGAAAAAAAAAGTAATTGGAATACCACCAATGTATTTCCATTGTTCTAAAGTACCACAGTAACTTTCTTCTGGTATTAGCTCTGTATCTGTTTATTCATGACACAAGAATTAGGTAAACTGGTTTCCAAGATACCTTCTTATCTTTCCTGGCAAAGGACTAGATGCTTTAGAACACATTTCCAAACCCCGCTCCTCCATCTTTGCTTAAAGCCTTGTCCCACCGCCATCCCTCAATAATGTACATTGAATTCAGGATTTGCACTGAGATACATCCCAATCTTTTTTAAATTTTGTGGGTCATTAGGTCACTATGTTCCTTGGGCTGGGCTTGAACTTTCAGTCCTCTTGCCTCAATCTTCCAGAATGCTCGGAGTTCCTGGCCTGTAGTTGAGCACATACCTTTTACTATGAGACCCCTAAAAACTTCCTCACCCTCCACTAACATCAATGCCTTATTTTGATTTAGGTGCCTGAACACTGTTTCCATCATAACATTTATCATATTTGTTATTGTTTTCTAGTTCCCCTCAGAATCTTCTGTGAAGGCAGAGATTGCATCTGCCTTATTCATTGCCATATCTTTAGTGTCTAGCATGATGTTTGGCACATTAGAAGAATTCAATACACATTTATAAAAGAATGATGGTGATGTTTCTGTAGAACATCTATAATTATGTCCATTCACTCAGATGAATGAATGTTCTTGTGGCCAGGCTAGTCTGCTTCTTCAAAAATGGAAAAGATGATTTTCTTTTATCTGTATTCTAACTGTTGGGTTTTTGAATTTTGTGTTACTGACAGTGGCATATCCCAATTAATAGTTAGTGCCTCTTTCTGCATAAAATTCACCTGACACTCAACTGCTGTATTGCAGATGTCTCACTAGATCTTTTATATATATGTTTTAATTTAAAGTGATATAACTTTTCTGGTTTTCATTTTCTTCAGTAGTGTAACCAGGGCACATAATTGACTTGTACTAGATCAAATGGTAAATTTGTGAATTGGGGGTCTGAATTTAGGACTTCAAGTTCTAAATTTCTTTCGTATATAATGTCTTTCTGTTCTCATCTCTGATCTGGGGCCCACAGGGAACACTTATACACCCATATTACTGAGTGACATACATATTTCATAATCCTCATAGGCACTTCCGTTAGAAACAATATTTCTCCCTGTTTATTTTTTCTATTTTTATTCATTTTCTTTGCCATCTTTTTAAAAAAAATAATAAATGGGTTTATTAAAATTTTCTGGAGCCTATCCTAATCTCTTGGATGGTTGGAAGGTTTTATGGAGATTTAAAAATTTCTATTATCATTTCTACAGTCTATTATATCAATATTAGTAATATATGTGAGAAGAGTTCTAGAGATTGGAATTAAGATGTACTGTTCAGGTTACCTTTGGGCTCCTGATAAAAGTGGTTGGGTGTGTACTTTTTGCTCTATTCTTCCTGATACTCCATGGTGAAGGAGTAAGAAATATATAAAATTTATGTTAGACCAAACAGTGGCTTCCATATCAATATCCACGTCCTATATCCTGGAACCTGTGAAGATGTTTTACCTGGAAAAAGGGATTTTACAGTTGCAATTAAGAGTTTTCAGCAAAAAAACCAAAAAAGTCTTCAAGGGCAGTTATCCTGGATTATTGGGATAGCTCAATGTAATCAAAAGATCTTTCTAAGAAAAGAAGATGGTAGAAGACTTACAGAGTGAGAAGGAACAAGAACTTGCTCCAACTCAGTCTTTGAAGCTGGAGGGTGAGATCATGAGCCAAGGAGTACAAACAGCCTTTGGAAGCTAGAAAAGGCAAAGAAACAGATTCTCCTGTAGAATTTCTGGAAGGAGTTCAGCCCTACCAACACCGTTCTTTAACCTACTGAAATGTATCTTTGACATCAACCCTCCAGGACTTTAATAGAATAAATTTGCATTGTTTGAAACCATTACATTTGTGGTAATCTGCTATAGTGGCAGTAAAAAGCTAATACAACCTCCCAAAACCTTCCCACACAACCTTACCAAACTTACCTAAAAAAAATAGTAGTTGAGAGAATTCATCATATGTTTGGAAGATGGGAAGTAGAAAGAAGAGGCCAATATCTAAGTGCTTACATAGGAATTAGAGGCCACACTTTCTCATTTGCAGAACCTAGGAAAAGAGTACAAGGAAAGCATACAGAATATTTAGCTAAAAATTTAAATTATAATTCCAACTAACAAACTGCTAATTAAAAGGAACTACTCTCTATCTTTAAAAATGCAAAGGAAGTACCTGTGTCTGAATTATTCAAAAGAGACTGCTGCTCATTGTCTGGTTACCTCTCAGTGAAGTCTTTTAGCTGTCAAGTCCTGTTCAAGTACAGAGCTTCCCTCTGTCATTTTAGTGCTGTATTCATAAATAGGAGTGAGCAATCAGGGACTAGTGTAGATTTAAGGAAATTGTTCAACATGAAAGAGGAAAAGCTGTCCATCCATCTAGCCAACGAACCGGAAAACTTGATGTCTGTGAATGGTTTGAGATGAGATCTGAACAAACAATGGACAGTTTTGAAGTAGTTCTATGTGCTTAGAAAACTTAGATGAAAATGCATTACACCAGGAAAAACAAGGTACTGCTTAGAATACTAGATGTTAGAGAAAAAACCCCTAAATTATAAAATCATAGTTTATTATATGGTTCAAATCTAAAATGCAAGATTGTAATAATACAAATACCAATTATTAGTTTAGCTAAGATAATTATACACATTGAAAGCTTCATGTATGTGGTGGATACAACTATAGGGAAGAAAATAAATAGCTCCACATTTCTGTAATGGAAAATCAGTAACACCTAAAATAGAAATATCAAATTGACACAATTAAAATATGTCATTTAGAGTGATATGGTGGTCACTTCCAAAGAATAGGCTGAAAGAATTCACAATGGCTGTCTCTGAGTGTCTTAATTTCTTGTTACAGAGACTTAGCTGACACTCACAAAAAAGAGAGGAAAATCCATTTACTTTGACTCAGTTTGTAAAGGTTTCAGACCATAGTGCTCACTTCAAGGGAAGAGAGCATGGCAGACAAAATTACCTTTGTAGCATTGCAGCAGAATGCAGAAAGAGTGATCAAGGGAGGAGGAAAGGAGCTAGACCCTTCCAGGCTATGCTCTCCATGACCAGGGTTCACCTCCCACCATCACATTTAGCTATAATCTCATCAGTGGACTAATTGACCAATGAACATCTCATCCCATGATGCATGCTAGAATGATTAGCACATAACTAATATGACATTCTCTGCTCCCTCCACAATTACATTCATGAGATGTTATGTAGAAAGAACAGAAGTATCTTCCTGCACTCCATGCACTGTCATAATTAGGTTGTTTGCAACATATGCCCTTCAATAAAGCACCTGGAAAGAGCCAATGAAAACAATGCTATTTTCCAAGAAGCTCTGGAAAAATAGCATTAGTAACTCTGAGAAGATGGAAATATTGAACTTTACAAAGATAACAAGCTTATATTTTTGTAGTCTTCTCCAAATAGTACATTTTTGACTATGCTGCTCTTAGACTAATGTTGATAGTCAAAATATACAAGGTAGTCATAATAATACAAGATGATAAGGATGCTCTTGACTCTTTAACTCACTCATTAGGTTCTTGCTTCTTTCCCCTTCAGGCTTTGTGCCCATGCTACACAATGCTTACTAAAGAAAGCAAAGAAAGTGAAATGTTCTTACTATGTATCATGAGACTTAAAAGCTAGTGCTTTTCTGTGATAAAAGTAAAACATAATTTATCATAATGTGTATTTCAGATATACCAAAGAACATTTCTTGGTAAGAATAACTGACATACAGAATACAAGGGAGATGAAATAGCCACTTAAGGATACTTAGTATGGAAGGCAGGCATGCACAAGGGCACACACACACCTACACATATACACATATCTGTATATTCTTATTTTAATATCAGTCCCTTTAATCACTAAGTCTAAGATGCCTTCCTATAAGCCCTCCCCCTTCATTTATTCATCACAAAAGAATGAGAAGAAGCCAAATAGCCAGAAGGTATGTAAGTAGACTCATCTAGGTTGGAATAAAAAATAGCCAAGATCACTGCTAAAAGACAACCAACAACATGGGAAAAAAATCTTTACTAGCTATTTATCAGACAAAGGGCTATTATCTACAATATATAAAGAACTTAAACAGATCAGCCTCTCCAAGTTTAAAGACCCAATTCAAAAATGGGCATTTGAAATGAACAGACACTTCTCATAGGTAGAAGTCAAAGTAGCCAAGAAGCACATGAAGAAATGTTCAACATCACTGGTCATTCGAGAGATGCAAATGAAAACAACACTGAGATTTCATCTCACTCCACAAAGAATGGCTGCTATTACAAAATCAACCAACAATGAATGCTGGTGAGGCTGTGGGGAGAAAGGAACCTTTCTCTACTGTTGGTGGGATTGTAGACCTGTGCAACCATTGTGGAGATCTGTGTGGAGATTTCTCAGAAAACTAGGACTAGTGATCCCATTTGACCCTGCCATCCCCCTGCTAGGAATATACCCAAAGGAATTTTTAAAAATCACATTGGAAAGACAGATGTACACCCTTGTTCATAGCAGCTCAGTTCATGATAGCTCAATCTTGGAAACAACCCAAATGCCCATCAACTGGAGACTGGATAAAGAAGATGTGTGTTTTTTTTTTTAATAAAATGGAGTATTATTCTGCCATAACAACAAGATTCATTCATTTATGTGCAAATGGATACACCTGGAGGACACACTAATAAGTGAAATAAATAGATCACAGATAGGAAAATACCGGATCTTCTCTTTGATATGAGCACCTGTAGATGTAAATGAGCTCTAAAAAGTATGACAGTTTTTTGTAGAATGGGAAATTTCCAAAGGAAATTTGGTGTGGGAATGTAATGAGGGGAAAGAATAAATATGATTCTGAAAGAAAATAAAAGAGCATGTATATAGGGGGTGGGGAGGTGTGGGTGGGTAGGGATGTGGGTAAAAAGAGAATTAACTTGTGTCATATACTGGTACAAATTCCCCAATGTTATGTGTGATTGTGAGATGTATATAAAATGTACCAAAAAAGAATTCAATTAAAAAGACAGCCAAGGGGACAGATGAGATAGTGATAAGCACCCACCTGGCAGATGGAAAGAGACTAGGCCTAAATAAAAAAACCCAAGGATAGGACCTCATGGGCTTTCAGCTCTGATGCCCCCTTCTATTACATGGTAGCTGTCTATTTTCTTTCTTTTCCATCTTTTTTTCCAAATAAACCATCTTTTGTGGGATTAAAAGAAATAAGTGACATATATTTTAATGTATGACTAAAAAATACAAAATAGTGCATCTGTCAGTCATTTGTATCTTGATAAAGCTCGAGTTTTCTTTTTTTCACAACAACGTATTTCCATCAATAGCATGAAGGATAGAACAAGGAGAGAGGTTCTGCATTTTTAAAACCTGTTGCAACAAGATTTTATTCCTTTCTCACTCTCCCTTTCTGCAAGAATTTAGTAAAGGCTTTCCTGTTTGTGTGTCTAAGAATGATGGTGAAAGGGAGGATAAATTTCTGTTTGCTTATTATTGTTTTGTGGCCTTAAAGTAAGTTTATTTCCTTTGACAATACAGCTATGAAACATTGCATCTATTTTCAGAATCCCCCATCACTACACCAGGTGTATAGAGGTATGATTGTCAAGTAAAAACTGCATCTACTTACAGTGTTCAACATGATGTTTTTATATATGTGTTCACTGTGAAATGAAGCTAATTAACATTTTCCTCACTAAACACATTTTTTTTGTAGTGAGAACATTTAATATTCACTTCCTGGTACCACAGATTATCGACTGTCATCAATCTATTGTGTGAAGAAATTTCAAAAACTAAGATTAAATATTATCTGTACATATTTTTAGACAGCAAATGAGAATAACAACCCTTTAACAATTCAGTGTCATGGTTGCAAGTATCCATTTGCTGTGCAGATTTTTCTTATCAAGGAATGTAGTCTTATTACCTGTTATATTCTACCATTTGTTATACTTTAAAAAGAAAGGGTCTGTCAGAAATGACAATCATTTTGTATACCCTGCATTACTATAGTGTTGGCTCTTCTTAGAAATATTCATGCTAAAAGGATTTAGAAGAGGACACATGTATCTCTTTCACAAGCAAATTTTATACCATTAGATAGAAAAAAAACTTTATTCCATTCAATTCTTTTTCTTTTTGGAGACAGGGTCTTGCTTTGCAGTTCAGGCTGGCACTGAATTCACTATGTACCCCAAGCTGACTTTGAAATCGTCATGATCCTCCTGCCTCAGTCTCCCGAGTACTGGGATTACAGGTGAGCACCACTATGCCCCACCTTTATTCCTTTCTAATCCATTGCTTGAAACAGATATATTTTCAGGTCAGAGATGCTTTTAAGAGACCAATTAGTATACATATATTCTTTTTTTTTTTTGAGACAGGGTCTCGCTTTGTAGTTCAGGCTGGCCCTCAGCTCACTATGTAGCCCAGGCAAGCCTGGAACTCAGCAATCCTCCTGTCTCTGCCTCCTGAGTGCTGGGATTACAGGTGTGAGCCACCACACACGGCACTGTGGTATGTGGTATTGATTGCTGGTGGGCGTGAGTCTCCATGCCCAGCATTGTATGTGGTTACCGGGGATCAAACTCAGGACCTTGCGCTTGCGAGGCAGGCGCTGGAACCACTGAGCTAAATCTCCGGCCCAGTATACATATATTCTTAAACTATGAATGGGAGTTATACATGGTAAAATAGAATTGAATTTGCTAAAATCTGGTATGTTCACAGGCTTTTAACAGTACAGTTTCTTAATCAAAGTCTCCCTAACTAGATTATGATTTTCTATGATGGACTATCTTTTCTGTTACTTTCTTCTTTATGTACAGTAAGCCTGGGTAGATTCATGAACTGAACCTACAAATGCTATTGTTTAATATATTATTGTCTGATACCCTATAAATGTTACTTTCTGTTATTGTGATTTTGAGCTGAATCAGTAGAATACTTCTGTAATTGTGTATCAGAGTTTCTTGTACTTTTTCCAGAAAGCAGAAATTGAATCATTTTCAGAACTATAATACTGGTATAATCTCAATATCATCTTTAATCTAAGATGAAATAAATATTGTATGCTCTCGTGGCCTATGTGCTATAAGATGTGGAAAGGTTATAACTGAGGCACTCCTTAAGTGGCTTGCTGCAGCCAAGAATGCTTACTGGAATTAGCCATAATATATAATGAAATCAGAAAATTTAAAACACACCCTTTCTTTGCCTTAGGGCTTATCCTAAATTGTCCTTTCTATGTCAGAGCTTGCTGCACACAAAGAGGCAAAACACCCGCCCTATGTTATAAATCATTTCATCCATCCATGTAATTTGTGTACTCCATTACATTTATATACTTCAAGGCCAGGAACAAAGCTTTACGTATCTATGTAGCCCCTGGTGCTTCTTTCTCTTCCTGTTTGTCAGCCTGAACAGAGAACCAAAAACAGGCCACTGGGGTAAGACTGGAGTAAGATGTTTACATGGAGCAGAGACAATAGAAGATCCATACTAAGATTTTTAAGAGCAGAAATTATAAGCATACCTTATTTTAGTGTACTTCACTTTATTGTGCTTTGCAGATTTTTTTGTTTTTAAACAAAATGATGTTTTGTGGCAACTCTGTGCCAAGCATGTCTATCACAACCATTTTTTCCTCCAAGAGCATTGCTTATCTCATATCCCCGGGTTATATTTTGGTAATGCAGTATTTCAAACTTCTTCATTTTGATGACATCTGTTACAGTGATTTGTAATTTGATATTACTGTTATAGTTGTTTTGGGTTCCCATGAACCTCACTCATATAAAAGGTCAACTTAGCAATAAATATTGTCTGTATGCTGACTGCTCCACTGACTGTCCATTCTCTCATTTCTCTCCCTCTCTTTGACCTTCCTGGTCCTTGAGACACAACAATATTGACATTAATCCAATTAGCAACTCTACAATGGCTTCAATGTTCCAGTGAACTCAAGAGTTTAGTGAAAAGAAGAGTTACAAGTCTTTCATTTTAAGTCAAAAGCTAGAGACAGTTAAGCTTATTGAGGAAGGCATGCAAAAAGCCAAGACAGGTGGAAAGATAGAACTCTTGTGCCACTTAGACAAGTTATGAAACAAAGAAGTTCTTGAAGGAAATTTAAAGTACCATTCCACTGAACAGACACATGATTAAAAAGTATAATTATTGCTTGTTGATTTGGAAAAGGTTTTAGTCGTCCAAATAGAAGATCAAATTAATCACAACATTCCTATATGCCCAAACCTAACCCACAAGAAGGCCCAACTCTCTTCAGTGCTGTGAAGATGAGAAAAGTAAGGAAGGTTCAGAACATTCTGAATGTAGTACAGGTTGGTTCATGAGGTCTGAGCAAGGAAGCCATCTCCACAACATAGAAGTATAAGGTGAAGCAATTGCTGACATAGAAGCTGCATAGCATCATCTAGGTTTTAGCTAGGATGATTAAGTATAAAGATCTAGCTAAGGTAATTGAAGATGGCTACACTAAACAGAGATGAAACACCCTTCTTCTTTTTTTTTTTTTTGAGACAGGTTCTTGTTTTGTAATTCAGGTGACCCTGAATTCACTATGTAGCCAAGGTTAGCCTCAAACTCACAGCGATCCTCTTGCCTGTGCCTCCTGAGGACTGGGATTACAGGCATGAGCCACCATGCCTGGCTGGAACAGCCTTCTATTGAATGAAGATGCTAGCTACAATTCTCATAGCTATAGAAGCTTTAAAGGACAGGCCGATTTTCTTGGCAGGGGCTAATGTAGTTCAATCTAATGATCATTGCCATTCTAAAAAACGTAAGTCCTTAAGTTTAATACTAAATCTATTCTGTTGAGCTCTATAAATGGAAGAAGAATCCTGGGTGACAGCATATCTGTCTACACAAGTCTTGTTGTATATTTTAAGTCCATTATTATTACTGCTCAGCAAAGGAAAGTTTTCTTTCAAAATATTACTGTTCATTGACAGTGCATATGGTCATTCAAGATACCTGAACAAGATGCATGAGATTAATGTTGTTTTTGTTTTCATGTCTTCTAACAAAATATCCATCCTGTAGCTATTTATCAAAGACTAATTTTGACTTTCAAGTCTTATTATTAAAGAAATTCATTTCCTAAGTCTATCGCTGCCATAGATTAGTGTTTCTTTTGATGAATCTGGGCAAAGTAAATGGAAAGCCTGAAAAAAATTCAACATTCTGTATGCCATTGAGAACACTTGTGATTCATGGAAGAAGTTCAGAATATCAATATTAATATGTTTAATTTCATTAACATCAAGGAAACTATATGAGTGACTTTGAGGAGTTTGAGACTTCAATGGAAGAAGTAATGGCAGATGTGGAGGGAAACAGCAAGAGAACTAGAATTAGAAGTGAAGCTTGAAAATGTGGCTGAATTGCTGCCATTTCACGATAAAACTAATGTGTGAAGAGTTGTGTCTGCATAAGCAAAGAAAGTGTTTTTTTGTGATGGAAACGATTCCTACTAAAAATGCTGGAAACTTTGTTGAAATGACAGCAAAGGGTTTAGAAGAATACCTAAACTTAGTTGCTAAAGCAGTGGGAGGGTTTCAGGAGATTGATTTTGAAAGCAGTGTTCTGTGGGGAACATGCTGTCTGTCAAATGTCATTGCATGCTACAGATAAACCTTTTGCACAAGGAAGAGTAAATCAGTGTTGGCTTTGAAAGTCTACTGTTTTAAGAACTTGCCAGTTACCTCAGCTTTAGTATCCATCCCCTGATCCATTGGCAGCAATGGACACCATCCACCAGCAAAGGTTTAGATCACTATATCAATTTTTAGCAATAAAGTAAGTATTTTTTGATTGAAGTATGAAGATAGTGTTTTATTTTTTAAAAAACATTTTGTTACATTTTATATACACGTTTGATCACACTCCACACTGAGAATTTGTACCA
>PVIC010000184.1:114480-151768 GCA_004025085.1 Thryonomys swinderianus
GGAAGGAATAAATATGATACAGAAAGAAAATAAAAGAGCATGTATAAGGGGGGAGGAGGGGGGAGTGGGTAGGGATATGGGTAAAAATGAGAATTAACTTGTGGCATATACTGGTACAAATTTCCCAATGTTATATGTGATTTTGAGATGTATATAAATTGTACCAATAAAGAATTCAATTAAAAAAAAAAAAAGAATTTGTACCAGTACCTGACATGACTTACTTCTCATTTTTCCCAGTCCCCTGCTGCCCCACAACCCCATCCTCTATATACATAGATTTGTTTCCTTTTTTAAAAATTGATTTTATTGATACATTTTATATGCACACCATGATCACAATTGACATTAAGAATTTGTACCAGTACATGACACAACTTAATTCTCATTTTGTCCCATTCCCCTGCCTCCCCTAGTCCCCCACCCCTTATACATAAGCTTTGTTTCCTTTTTCTTATCATTTTTTTCTTTGCCTTCATTATTTATCCCCACCTCCCTTTTCTCTTTGAATATCTTCTTACTATTTCACAATATATATCATACATTTTAGAACTCATTTACACCTTCAGTTTCTCATACTAGAGAAAAGGTATGGTATTTACACATTTGGGTCCTAATTATTTCACTTATGTGTATATCCTTAAGGTATATTCGTTTGTGTATAATGGCTCAAACTTAACATTCTTTTTTTTTTTTTTTTTTTTTTTTTTTTTTTGAGACAGGGTCTTGCTTTGTAGTTCAGGCTGGCCTGGAACTCACTATGTACCCTAGGCAAGCCTTGAACTCAGCAATCCTCCTGCCTCTGCCTCCCGAGTGCTAGGATTACAGGTGTGAGCCACCACACCCAGCAAATTTATCATTCATTCTGGCAGATTAATAGTCCATTTTATGAAAAAAAAAACACATCTTATTTATCTAATCTCCTATTTATGGCCGTTTGGGCTGTTTCCAAGATTTAGCTATCACAAACTGAGCTGCTATAAACAGGGGTGCACATATGTCACTGTGATATGAATCTCTTAATTATTTTGTGTATATACCTAGTAGGGAAATAGAAGGGTCAAATGAAACCTTTCATCCTAGGTTTTTGAGGAAACTCCACACTGATCTCCACAGTAGTCTCACCAGTCTACATTCCCTCCAACAATGGAAAAGTGTTTCTTTCTCCCCAAAGCCTTGATAATATTTGTTGTTGTTTGTTTTTGTGATAGCAGCCATTCTTTGTGAAGTGAGATGGAATCTTAGTATTGCTTTCTCATCTGCAGCTCTCAAATGACCAGCAATACTGACCATTTCTTCACGTATTTCTTAGTTGCTTTTACTTTTTCCTCTGAGAAGTGTCTGTTCATTTCAGATGTCCATTTTTGAACTGGATGTTTAAATTTGCAGGGGGCTGATTTTTTTAAAGCTCTTTATATACTCTAGATGTAGCCCTTTGTCTGAGAAATAGCTGGTAAAAATTGTTTCTCATATTGTCAGTTGTTTTTTCACTGTGCTGGTGTTTTCTCTTGCTGTGCAGAAGCTTTTTAATAAGATTAAATACCAGTTGTTGATTCCTTTTGCTAGTTCCCATGTTGCTGAGGTTTTGTTCATAAGGTCTTTCTCTGGGCTAGAGATTTAGCTTAGTGGTTCCAGCATCTGCCTGGCAAGTGCAAGGTCCTGAGTTCAATCCCTGGTACTACATATCACAATGCTGGGCATGGTAGGACACACCTGTAATCCCAGCCCTCGAGTTCAATGCTAATTTGGGCTACATAGTGAGTTCAGAGCCTGCCTAAACTACAAAGGGAGACCCTTTCTCAAAAAACTAAAAAAAAAAGTGTTTCCCTAAGTCAGTGTCTCCAAAAGTTCTACCTAACCTGTTTTTTTTTTTTTTTTTTGAGACAGGGTCTTGCTTTGTAGTTCAGGCTGGCCCTGAGCTCACTATCTAGCCCAGGCAAGCCTGGAACTCAGCAATCCTCCTGCCTCTGCCTCCCAAGTGCTGGGATTACAGGTGTGACCACCACGCCCCCCATTTGTAGTATGTGTTACTGATTGCCAGTGGGTGTGACTTACTACGCCCAGTATTGTTGTATGTGGTTATTGGAGATCAAACTCAGGTCCTTGCGCTTGTGAGGCGGGTGACACTGGAACCACAGAGCTAAATTTCCAGCCCTACCTAACCTGTTTTGCAGCAGATTTAGTGTTTCTGTTTTAATATTTAGGTCTCTAATTCACTTGATTTTAATATTTAGGTCTGTAATTCACTTTTAATGTTTAGGTCTCTAGTTCACTTTCATGGTGAAAGACATAGATCTAGCTTTAGCCTATGGCAGAATTAAACCCAATTTTTTTCAGCACCATTTATTAAAGAGGCTATCTTCCCTCCACTGGGGGTGTTTGGATCCTTTGTCAAAGATGAGGTAGCTTAGTACATCTGGGATTGTTTCTGGATCTTCTAGTCTGTTCCACTGATCCTTGGGTCTGTTACTTTGAATACTGTTTTTTTATCACAGTGGCTTTGTAGTATAGTTTCAAATTGGGGATCATGATACCCCCTGCCACAAATTTGCTAGAATTGCTTTTGCTATTGCAGGTTTTTTGTGGTTCCAGATGAAGTTTTGGATTGTTTTCTCTAGATCTGCGAAATACGCTGTTGGGATTTCATTGAATCTATGTAGTAGTTGTGGGAGTATAACCATTTTGACGATATTGGTTCTTCCTACCCAGGAACAAGGGATGAACATAGTTTTCCTTAAAGACAATGCTATTTCACATTTCATAGGCTATAATATAGCATAAATACAAGTTCTTTATTCAACGAGAAGCCATTTACCTCTGTGTGACTTGTTTTATTGTGATATTGGCTTTATTATACTTTATTATATTGGTATGGAACTACAACCTGCAATATTTTCTAGCTATGCCTGTATTAAATAATGCTTGGAGACTTAAAAAACACACAGGGATTGATGCCGGACGTGGTGGCTCGCTCCTGTCATCCCAGCACTCTGGAGGCAGAGACAGGAGGATTGCTGAGTTTGCGGCGGCTTGCCTGGGCACCATAGTGAGCTCAGGGCCAGCCTGAACTACAAAGCGAGACCCTGTCTCAAAAAGCAAAAAAAAAAAACCCAAAAAAACAAAAAACACACACAGGGATTGTATAGGTGATACAGAAAATGTGTAAGTTTCCTTCAGTGCCTTGAGCATTCTCTAAAAGAGATAAAGTAAGAATAATTGTATAAGATTGCTGAAAGGGTGAAAAAATCCATATACATCACTTCTATATCCCTGGCTCATTGTAAGTGATTAGGAATATTGGATGTTATCATCCTCTTTCATGGTATCTAATTAAAGTAGACCTTTTTAATCACTAAAAAATTGAGAAGCTATGACAATGATTTAATCATTAAAATTGTATTTATTAAAAACCTTTAAAAATTTTTAAAATCATATTTAATTTTTGTTTTTAAATTTTATCATTTTCATTTTTGTACTATACATAGTCAAATGTAAGCAAATCATTTCAGGAATTTAAAAAAACTTCATACTCAGTCTAATTCCTCTAAATCACTTTTAACTCAGTGACAATGACTTCTCCCTTTTTTTCCTTTTCTTTCTTGTGTTGCCTGTGACATAAGTAGCACTGGAAGTAAGAAATATAGCACTTTTAAAATATGCCCCTCTACTGAATCCCAAGCTTTCTTTCAATCCACCAACACCCACTCTCCTTGTGGGTGAAAGCTTATTTCTGTCTCAGTGTACATCTCCTGTCTTTGCTCCATCTTATCAGAAAGTATCAATGGAAGGTTTTGCAGACAACAAACACATTCATATTCTTCCTTTAATTCCTGCTCTTTGCATCTAGCCTGTTGCTCCTTCTTTTCTCCTTAGTTCATGGTACCTCTGCTGTAATAGTTGCTCAACACAAACCCCTAGAGTCCGTCTTGCTCCTGTCTCTTATACCCCACACAGAATCCATCAAAGCTCTAAATCCAGAAGCTTTCCTCTTCTACTGCTGCTATTCTGGCCTGAGGCAACATCATGTTTTACCTATAATTACCTCTCAACTGGTTTTTCTGCTTTAGTCTTGGCCCAAATACAAATCTATTCTCAACATAGTGGCCAGAGCAAATCTGCAAAACTCAGTGAGATCATGTTGCTCCTGTACACAGAACTCCATTCCTCTCCATTTCACTCAGGGTAATAGCCAGTTTTTGTAATCCTCTATAGGTCCTCAGATCAATGCTTCCTGCTTCACCTTTTCCACTCCTTCCTCATTTCTGGGATCTTTATTCCAGACTTCCTGGCCTTTGGGCGGTTTCTCAAATTTGCAAGGCATGTCTCTGCCAGAGGGCCTTGATAGCTTTTCCCTTTCCATAGAATCCTTCTGTTCCAGAATCTGTCCAGAGGGCCTTGATAGCTTTTCCCTTTCCATAGAATCCTTCTGTTCCAGAATCTGTAGCATCAATTCATTCTTCTTTGACTCTTGGCTACGATCTCACATTCTCACTGAAGCGTACTTTGCCACCTATTTAGGGGTCCAGTCTGTACCTTCTCCATGTCCTAGCCCACCTCATGCCCTCAGTCTACTCCACAGTTTCTTTTTCTATGGTACTTATCAGTATGGCATACTATAAAAGTTACTTATGTGTGATCAACTGTTGTGTATTCTTTCCTCAGAAGGGAAGGCATGTTTGATTTGCCCACTAATGATTCCTGCATGTTTTGTGCTTCAGAGGCATTTACTCAATACTTCTCAAAGCATATTGAGTGTGCTGTGAAAGTGTGAAGAGTGAAGGATTTGGGGCTGGAGATTTAGCTCAGTGCTTCCAGCACCTGCTTAGCAAGCGCAAGGTCCCTGGTTTGATCCCTGGTAACCACATACAACAATACTGGGCATGGTGACTCATGCCCACCAGCAATCAGTTCCACATATCACAATGCCAGGTGTGGTGGCTCACACCTGTCATCTCAGCACTGGGGAGGCAGAGGCAGGAGGATTGCTAAGTTCGAGGCTTGCCTAGGCTACACAGTGAGCTTAGGGCCAGCCTGAACTAAAAGTCAGACCCTGTCTCAAAAAACAAAAGCAAAACAAAAAAAGAGTGAAGTATTCAATGCCTCTGGTGAACTTTTAAGGAGAGAAAAAGGCAGGTCAAAGAACCATGGGAAGCCATGGATTACAGATGCAGACTACTCCCTTGTCTCTTAGCTTGGTTGCTCTTAACACTGTAAATGTTAACACTGGATGACTTAAACAACAGTTCTTCACATCTCACAGTTCTGGAGCCTATAGAAAGGCCAGGATTGAGGCATCTGGTGATCTGGCACCTGGGGGTGAATGTCTTCTTCCTGGTTTGCAGATAGCCATCATCTTCCCTCCTTACATGGCAGGGCAAAGGGTGGGAAGCAGAAGATCTCTGGGACCTTTTCAAGGGTATTTGTGTCATTCATGAGGGCCTGTCTCTCATGACCTTCTAAAGGCCCTATCTTCTGATGAAATCACATTGAGGGTTAGGATTGTGGCCTATGACTTTTGGGGAAACACAATCAGTTTGTGAATAGGTTGCATACTACTTCCTAATTACTGTGGAAGTCAGACCCCATGGGTAATATCCTTCGCAGAATGTTCCAAGTTTATTTCTGTCTGAGTGTACATTATTACAGTGGGCACGCATAACATTTCATGGTCAAATGGCACTGGCAGTAATTTCAGCTTGACCAGTCACAGTGCCACATCTTTATTTTGGGCATTAGGATGCGTAGCAATGACAACATTGAGGTTCTGCTAGCCAAAATAGTAGATAAGAAAGTACATGTCTTTGGAGGGAAATTTAATTACAGATATTTTTCTCATTTCAGGTGTTCTTTTAGCACAGATCTTCTGAGATTGTATTCAGAGATAAAGACTTTACTGTATAGACACAAATCCAGTTTTGAAGAATCTTTTTAATTTAAGATGAACGATTTATGGGTTCTTAACAATAGTTGCCATCTGCTAGCTTTATATGTAAGTAATTATTCTTGATAATTAGATGCTAAGCTGTTTCTAGCTGTTTGAGAATTGCATGTGCTGTCAACATATAAATATGACACATTTTAGAATTGTAAATTCTTGGAAATGTTTGCTTGTGATCTTTAAATTTCAGTGGGTAGGTGAAAAGTCTGTCCTCTTCCCAGTTTTCACTCTACTCATAGAATCACCTACAGTCAGTCCCTTGCTGGCACACAGTAATCAATACATTTTATTTAAATAACAATCAAATAAATTTTGATCCAGAAGAAACTCATGGTGTAAGCCTTAAGGATTTGAGGATACAGAACTTAATTTACTTTTTTGTATTTATAGGATCGGTCTCATCATAATATTTATCTCAGTCACTGTGAGAATCAATGTATGTTACATGAGTTAGTTACATCATAGGTTTTGGCACATTTGTTTTATGAACAGACTGCCCTGGAGCCTCAGATCACGAACTTGATTCTTTCCACAGTTCTAGTCACAAACTGAGTTGGATGAGAACTGAATCATATGCAATGGTTAGGTTCAATGTTGATCTTATGGGGAAATTTGATTTGGTTCTAGTCCAGTCCAGTTTGCAACCAGAATCATAAAGAGAAATGCATTCATGAATCAAGTGCCACTGAATTTTTTAGATAGTTTTAAGCTTACAGGAAAAAGTGGGCAGATAGTACTGAAAGTTTCCATATACCCTTCCTGACTCACCCTGTTAACAGTTTCCCTCTTAGCATATTACATTAATAAGGAACATCTGTGATAGTTAATAGCCAATTTTGACTATATAATTGCTACTACCACAGTCCACAGTTTATTCAAATGCCTCAGGTTTTGCCTGTGTCCTTTTCTGTTCTAGTATGCTGTGCAGGATATTGTTTCATTTATGCCATGTTTCCTTAGGATCTATTAGGTGTGACAGTTTATAAGACTTTTTCTGTTTCCAGTGAACTTGAGAGTTCAAGGAACACTGGTCAGTTAGATTGTAGGAGATTTCTCTATTGGAATTTGTCTTTGACATATTTTAAGGGGTCTAAAATTATTAGTTATTGTCTTAGTCACTTTTCTTATTGCTGGGATACAACCCTTAACACCCACAACTTGCAGGAGGAGAGTTTATTTTGTCTTGCAGTTTGGCTCACAGTTGGCAGAGGTTTCAGTCCACTCTCTGGCTGGCTGCACAGCAAGGCAGCATGGCCAAGGGGCCCATCAGAAGAAGAGCTGGTCACATCATTGCAGCTGGGAAGCAGAGAAAGAAGGGAGGAGAGGGAGGGAAGATCAACCCTTCCAGCCTACAACCTCAACCACTCACCTCTTCTGAGTAGGCCCCACCTCCTAACCGCAAGTCAGCTTTAGGACCCCATAATCTAATCATCTTCCCATAAGCACATGACGCTTTTAGGGAACATCAAAATATAAATTATAACAGTTACTGTTTTTGCTTTATATTAGACTAAAATGTGGAATGAAAGCAAGAAGTGGGCAGAGGAGAATTTTGTTGAATATTCAGTACTGAAAAGAAAGATTGATTTATTTTCAAACTTGGTTGGTTTATGAGTGTTGTCTGGACCAAATCTGGTGTGGCCACATCCATTCTTCCATCTGCCTACTTGGTTTAGTAAATACTCACCAAGCCCCTCTCAGTACAGTAGAAGTCTGTTGGGAGGCAAGTGTCAGAACCAGTGAGTTAAATCCCAGCCCTTGTAGAAGTGTGTTACAGGATACTGGGTGTTTAATGGAAAACAGAACAAAACTGTCAATAGGGAGGCAGTTAATAAACAACTAGAGACAAAAAAAAATCTAAAAAATAACTTGGAACAAGTATAGAAAATAAAATATTCTTACATTAAAAAAAATTACATTATTTTCAGGTGAGAGGAAGAAAGACTAATTCTTTACGAATATGAATTAGACTGTTATCTTAACTGTGTGAAATAAAATATTAAAATAACAAGGACTTAGATAAGACAGAAAATTTTCTCTATGTTTAAGATGTTGTCAGTCCAGAGCTAAGGTGGCAGTTCCATAGTGTCTGTGTCCCAGGCTCCTTCCATCTTCTTGCTCTGCTGTGTGCAGATTCATTTTCCAGGATTGCCTCATGGCTTATGACAGTTTCTAGGGCTCTCTTCTGAGTTCCAGCTGGCACAAAGATGAAAGAGACAAAGAAACCCCCTTTCCATATCTGCTTATTTCTTGCTGACTAGAACTTAATCAAGCAGCCTCACTCAGACCCCTTACCTTGTCTTTATCTAGGTGGTCATGCATACTACCTAATTATAGCAGTTTTATTGCTATAGGATAGTGGTTCTCAAATTATATCATGCATCAGAATCTACTGCAAGACATGTTAACATGCAGATTGCTGTTCTAATCCCAGTTTCTCACTTACAAAGAGACCAAGAATTTACATTTCTAATAGGTTTTCATGTGTTGCTGATAATGCTGGTCAGGACAATATTTTGAGACTCACTAACCTTAAGGAATGGAGCATGGAAACTGTTCTAGTTATCCTACTTTTACGTAACTATTTATATCAAAACAGTAGCATAAAACAGTCAATTTCTTAAGAGTCTGTGGCTCTACAATGTGAGCAGGACTCAGGAGAAGGATTATTTCTCTACAGGAACTGGCTGGACTTTGCTGGGTTGGGAGGGTCCAACATGGCTTCCCCCGTGCCTGGGCTGGCTATCAGTAGAGGATTTTGTTGCTTGGTAGACTCTCAGGCAGAAAGACTTGAGGTTCCTTACATGGAGGATTGGGGCTCTGAAGGGTCAGAATGAAAATTCCAAGGCTTCTGAGGCTTAAGTCTAGCAATTGTCATGAGTCACTTTTACTAGATCTGTCCATCAAAGCAAGTCATGAAGCCGGCCCAGATGTGCGTAGAGAGAGGCCCTAATCTCTAAAGGATCAGAGTGTGATTTGGACGAAGCACTTCCCAAATATTTCAGTGTACTGATTTTTTAAAAAGTGGCCAGATTTAGTGGAATTTCAAACTTCAGAAATTTAAAAAATGAGAATGAGAACAAAATTTGGAAAGAAGCTCATAAACATCTCTTTCCCTTCTTTAGACATAAGGTTATTTTTGATTCAAAGTTGGAGTCACAACTTTTTAAAGTCAGCATTTAAAAAATAATGCTCATCCATCCACAGATGTGATTTGCCAGTGAAAAAGAGGTTAGTTTACAGTATATTTTTGAAGGTGTTATCAATTATAGCGTGAGGAGGAGCTCTTCCCTCCCACCCCCCATCTCATAGAATTTCTACTTCTGGGCCAGAAAGGACAAGAAGTAAGTAATACTGTAGTATGGATGATTTATAGGAACACTCTTCTCTGGGAGGATTCTGTGTCTAGGACACTTTTGGAGGAAAGTGAATTGAATGGCAGGATGTGGCTGAGCTTAAGTTCCTTGACTTCACAGATTGTCGCTTAAGGAGCATGAATTAGGATTATGTGACACTCATACAGCCAATTCCGTTCCCACTTCTTAGTTTTGAATAGAACATTTTGTTCCTGTCATATGATCTCTCTCTCTCTCTCTCTCTCTCTGTTTCCTAAATAATTTTCCACAAAAGTTATTCTATTGCTCTTAAAACATTATCTTTAGTAATGTCCTTTGAGGTCCTTTTATTTAATAACTTCACACTTTTGTGATTTGCTTTGGAATAAAATATCTTTGCTGGTCTTTCCTTCTCACTGTATTTTCAAAGATCTAAAAGACATGTCTGGCATCTGGCGGGCCGTCTGAAGTTGCTGTGGGAAAATTCCAGCTTGGGCAGAGACTGTGCTGTTTGTTCACAGGTGTCCAGTACACCACAGAGTGGAGCTGCCTCCCGGTTGGGGTTTCCCTGGTTTGAATAACAAGCTTATTTACTTCTTTGACTCATTAATGGGTACCCAGGCCCTCTTTTAATTTATGCATTTCTCCAGTGAAAGCTAAATTCAATTTAGAAACCTCAAATTGTTACATTCTAGGAAGTTGCTTTTGTTGGAGGAGCTGATATAGTACAAGGGCTGTGATTTTATTATTCACACAGAAAGCAAAAGCCTGCTCTGTGCTTCTGATGAAAAGCTCTGTGACTAACAGGATTCTTTCTTTCTTCCCTTCTTTCTTTTTTTGGGTTACATTTCTCCCTTTTGCTGCCAGGCCATTTCACCATGGTTCTCTGGCCGAAGTGATTTATCACACAGTGAAGGAGAAGTGGGAACTGTCTGGGTTACTTTATCCTCTAAAGGCGGGACTTGTATTCCTGAGGTGAGGGCAGGCCAATAGCCTGTTGCTTTGGTGGTGTGAGCAGAGGAAAAGAGACTTGACTCATAACTGTTGTGATTCTGGAGAGGTCCCCAGCATGCAGGGCAGCCAGCCAGTGGACTCAGTCTGCCTTCTGGTACGCTTTCCTAAAGCCAAAGGCTTTGGAAGGCAAGACTTAGTTTTGCAGCCAAAGTAGAGATGGAGGTCCTTCCGCAGTAGTCATCAGGATCTATCTACACAATATGGACTTTACAGTTAGCCAGAGGGTGCCATAAGGTGAGCCAGGCCTTGACCTGACTGGACATTTTGCCCTGGAGCCTCTGCCTGCTCTTTTTTTCCACCCTCACCCCCGTGCTTATTGACGGGATTGGCAAGATCCCTGGGGACTCCCACAGGCTAAGTGAAAGCTCCTCAGGGATGGACATTCCTTAGTCACTCTTACTTCCAACCTTTTTATATAGACAAGTACATTTTGAAAAGATGTGGCAGTTTAACAAACCCAGGTACTAGCTTAGTGTCATAACACTAGCTGAAAAAGCAGGTGATAAAGGCAACTTACGATTTAACAGCTTTCAGAGATCTGAAAAATAGGTGAGCCATGGGTAAATAGGGAATCCTGAGAAAGTGCTGATTTGCTAATGAGGTGGAGCGACAAGGTGTCAGCAAGTGAAAAAAATGAAAGTGAACACAACTAGGATTCTCCCCAGGAGACTTTCTGCTGACTCAGTTCTCAGCCCCTGCTCCTGCTATATGCCTGGAATTGTTCCATGTCTTGCCAGTTATAACAAGCTAGAAAAGTACCCCCAGGGAGAGAGAAACTGTGCTGAGTTTTTGGCACTGAGGGAATTTAAGGTAGGGAACAGCTTTTATAGGAGATGGAAGAGGAAGAACCAATGGGCAATGAGATCACCCAGAACAAAGCAACAGCAGGAACCCACCACTACTTCTAAACTGGAGTTCAACAGGGTGAGGCACTACAGAGAAGGAGACACTAAGGTCTTCTGGTGGAAAACCACTGTGAACCTCTCTCTTGAGAGCTGGAGCCTTGAAGCCTACCCTGGGAAACAGATTACAAGGGTTGGTCTTCTGGAATTTGGAATAGAGCATTTGAGAGTGAGGCCCCTGCAGGATAGGATGGGAGGGAGCTCAGGGCTATGTCTTTCTCTGTGTGGCATGTGTGTCTACCTTTCTTGGGATGACTCCTGGTGCCATGAAACTTACCAGTAGTCGGCCCCCTGCCATTACATGGTCAGGTAGAGTGTGATGGTTAGGAGTATTCTATAATACTACATGCATGATACAAATGAGGGTCACATGCATTATACATTTATTGAAAACTAATTGATCTATAATATTTAGACTATACCTCAATAGGGTAAATATACAATGTACATAAATATACAAAAAGAATATTAGACCCTGGAGTCATACTGTCTGTGCTTGCTACTTACTGGCTATCATGGGTGGAATTCAAATTCATCTGTTGAAGCCCCAGCAACCAGTGTGACTGTGTTTGGAGATAAAGTGTTTAAGGAGGCAATTATGGTATATTGAGTATAACAGGCGTGGCTCTAATCTGATAATATTGAATGTCTTTAAAAAAGAGGGAGAGAAACCAGAAACATTTTTTTCTTGCCACAAGTACACAGAAGAGAGGCCATTTGAGGACACAGCAAGATGGTCACTTTCTACCAGCCCTACCACAGACTGTACAGTGCCTTGATCTTAGACTTGGAGCCTCTAAAACTGAGAAAATAGATTTCTGCTTTTTAAGCCACTCAATCTGTGGTGTTCTGATATGATAGCCAAAGCTGATTAATACTTGAGCCATGTGACTTTGCACAACTCATGTGTTATCTGTCTACTGTAGTTTTTCACCTCAAAAACAGACTAATAAAAATTTCTGGGGGACAGTAAAGAATGTTTTTGGAGATTTTAGCAGGAACTAAGTGAAATATGAGTTTAAAATATGTGGCATGTAGTAAATACGACATGTAGCTTTTACTACTCATAGCACTAGATTTTTGCCCAGAATTCAGTCTTACCTGCAGTTAGATGCTGTTCCCTGCTCACATGGATCTTCTACACCTTTCCTTTCTATTCTGCTCCTATAACCACCCCAGCCATCATTTAGGGTCCCTCTGGCATTGTTCAGAACTATTGCTCACTTTCCTTTTGAGCTGTCTTCATTTTGCTTGCCAATGCTGACTCCTCCTTGAGAATGTGATATCCTTATAAGGATGTGTGTTAGTCAGTTTACCCGTGACCCATGGCTGAAACAACATCTGTATCTACATCCCACAGTCCCATCCACTCTGGTCCTGGCACTGTCCCACTAGCCTGTGTGTTTAGGCTGATCCTAAGAGGCTTTTTGAAAAGTATCTAAAAACTTGCAGAACCAACGAAAAAGTCATTTTCCATCATTACTTTTGCCCCAACCCCACAATATGAAAATGAAGTTTCTAGTCCATGTATATACCATAGCTACATGGTATTTCATTATACAGATGAACCACAACTTGCCTGTTCTCCTATTAATGAACATTTATGTCACGGTCTGGTTTTCTCTCAAATTGCTATAAGCATGGTTTGTTGAGGGGTTTGGTTCCAGGATGGAAACCCCTTTTTTATTCTACCTCAAGACTTGGTACATTTAAAAAATATAGCAGTATTTAATCTTGCCAAAGTACAATTATCACACACTAACCTATTCAGAGCAAAAATAGCAGAGATAAAAATAGCTTTTAAGTAGCCAAAGAGATGACAGCTAGCCATGAGTTCCAGATGGAATCAGCAGTCCTGTGAACACTGTCACTTTGGCGTTGTCTTACATCTCAAACTCTTTACTTGAAAGAGAAACCTTTTTTAAGATTGCATTTAAGCTTATTTTTTCTTCAAATTCAAAACTAGATTAGTTTCTTACTATTTTCACAGGAAATAGAGGGAGAAGAAAGCTATTTGAGGAAGCCTCACTGGCAAAACCAAAATCAAAAAGTGACCACAGGGGCCGGAGGATTAGCTCAGTGGTTCTGGCGCCTGCCTTGTAAGCGCAAGGTCCTGAGTTCGATCCCCGGTAACCATATATAATGCTGGACGTGGAGACACGCCCACCAACAATCAACGCCGCATACCACAATGCCGGACGTAGTGGCTCACGCCTGTAATCCCAGCACTCAGGAGGCAGAGACAGGAGGATTGCTGAGTTCGCGGCGGCTTGCCTGGGCAGCATAGTGAGCTCAGGGCCAGCCTGAACTACAAAGCGAGACCCTGTCTCAAAAAGCAAAAAAAAAAAAAAAAAAAAAAGTGACCACAGACACAGAGGAGGCAAATGACAAAATAAATAATCCAAATCCTTTTTAAAATACCATAAACATACAAAAGAAGATTGATATCCTATCTAATGTACAGAACCATAAAAGAGCAACCAGAAAAAATGTTAAAATTGCTTTCAGAGTACTCTTTAAAAGGCAAGGGAATGAATAATTTATTTTAGGTTATTTTATCTTTTCATGTTGTATTGACTCAGTATGATTATTCTCGTGTAATATATTTTAGAGAGATTTCCAGATAGAGAGATTTAAGAAGATGAACAAAACTTGATTCTGAAAGCTCCAGAGAACTTCACTCTTTAAGCAATTTTCCATGGAATTTTAGCCAAGAAATTCCTCTGGCAAGATGAGTGGCAAGCCACTGGGAATGGCTTCTCAGGCTTTGTTTTCCAGGGGCAGATGTCTACCAGCTTCTACCTTGATTCAGGCCAGCAGGGCACTGGCTAGGCCATGCACTTTTGCAATCACCATCAGTCCTTGAACAGTAATGATTTGAACTTAGGAGGCAAAGATTGCAACTTTCATTTATATTCCCAGAAATGTTAGCCTGTTAGAGGTAAGCCAAGAAGAAAAGCAAAAAGCAAAACTTCTTTTTAAGACAGGAAGACAGGAATGGAACTTTTTCTACAAAAGCTGCATAAGCAATGAATTTTCCTTCTTTATTTATATTTTTTTGCTATATTGCAGATTAAAGTTGGAGCCTTCTCACTGAGCTATACCTCCTAAATCCCCACCCCTTTTTTGGTAGTGAGATTGCCCTTGAACTCCCTGTGTAGTCCAGTCTGGCCTCAAACTTGCAGTAGTTCTCTTGCCTTGGCCTCCCAAATCCTGCCTGGGATTACAGTTTATGTGGCGCCATGCCTAGGTGTTTGTTTGTTTGTTGTGAGACAGGGTCTTTCTAAGTCACCAAGTTCTCCACTCTGCTCTTGAATTTGAGATCTTCCTATTTCAACTTCCCAGAGTGCTACTGTTACAGTCATGTGCTACCACACCTGAAACCATTTATTTTGTTATTAGTAAATAGTAGTAAGTCAGCAGGGTCCATAGCTAAGTGCACATGATGTGTGTTTGTGCACCTGTGCGCATACATGTTATTGGACTGTTAATGGAAGTGAATGGAGATATTTTTTACAATTTTTCACAGATTCTTGTCCAATTTACCAGTTTTTAAATATATCTAGACTATTACTCTTACCAAAGCTACAATTCTGCTGTGTCCATTCATTACTATTTCTTCCCGTGTCCTTCCTTCTTTTGGTCTAAAATGCTGTGATAGATATAATAGTGGCCCCTAAAAGATGTTCATGTTCTAATCTCCAGAACATGTAATTGAGGGAAATTACAACTGCAGATAGAATTAAGGTTGCTTATAAGCTGACATCACAATGCAGTGGTTACTCTAAGACCTTAAATGGGTATAGTGAAGACAGAGGGGCTTGAAACAGATATAGTTTTGTGACCCAAGAATTGCCACTGTGATGCAAGGGTTCCAGGTCAAGGGAAACACAAACTTTAGAAACTGGAAAAGGGAAGAGGATGATTTCTCCTTGACACACATTAAGGGAGCTCTGCTAGAGCTCAGCCAGAGACTCACTGGAAACAGTACATTTGTGTGTGTGTTAATGTTCTCTCTCTCTCTCTCTCTCTCTCTCTCTCATACGCCCCCCATACATTAGTGATACACAATGCTGAGGTTCATTTTAGAAATATTGCCCTCTTAACCTTTTCCACTTCCCTCCCCCTAATCCCATTCTCTTTTCCAAAAGTCTATCCTCTAATTACCTGTCATCATCATAATTATTATTATTATATTATTATTATTATTTTGGTCTTTCATAGGAGAGAAACAGTACAACATTTAACTTTCTGAGCCTGGCTAATTTTCTTTAACATGATGGTCTCCAGGTCTATCCATTCTTCTGGAAAAGACATGATTTCATTCCTCTTTATGGCTGAACAATATTCCTTGTGCATATATGCCACATTATCTATTTATTTGTTGATGGACATCTAGCCTGTTTCCTCAGCTTAGCTATTATGAATGGACTACTATAAACGTGTATGCACATGTGGCTATTGTATGTAATCTTTAATTATTTTGAATGTACCCAGGAGAAGTAGAGCTGGGTTAAATGGTATTTCTATTTTCTTTTTTTTGAGGGATTTGTGTACTGGTTTCCACAGTGGTTATATTTGTTTACATTTAGTCCCAACTATATAAAGAATATTTTTTTCCTGCATCTATGCAAGCATTTTTTTTTTAAATTTCTGATGCCTGATGATATTCATTCTGACTGGATTGGAATGGAATCTCAGAGTAATTTGGATTTTCATTTCTCTAATAGCTAAAGAAGTTAAACTTTTTTTTTCATATGTTTATTGGTCATTTGTACTTGTTTTAAGTAGTATCTATTCTGTTCATTTGCCCATTTTTTGATTGGGTTATTCATTTCTTGGAGACTTTCCTTTTAGTTCTTTACATATTCTAGAGATTAATCCTGTGTCAGAAAAGTAGCTAGTAAAGATTTTCTTCTGTTTAATAGGTTATCTCCTCACTCTGCTAATTGCTTTCTCTGCTTTGTGGACCTCTCCTCACTTTCCCAGGAACCGAATAAAGGACCTTGTCCTTGCCAGGTAGATGCTGCTGAAGCTTTTTAATTCAATGTAGTGTCATTTGTTGATTCTCAGTATTATTTTTTGTGCTACTGGAGTCACATTCAGGAAGCTTTTGCCTGTGCCTGTGCCTGTGGCTTCAAACGTTTTCCCTACTTTGTCTTACAAAGTAGGAATTTTGTTCTTTTTCAGTTTGATTTTAGTACAGGGTGAGATAAGATCTAGTTACAGTCTTTTACATATGAATATCCAGTTTTCCTAGCTCCATTTGTTAAAGGGCTGTCTTTTCTCCAGTGTACATTTTTGGCCCCTTCCACAAAACAACAAATGGCTGAGATACATGGTTTATTTTTATGTCTTTGGTGCTATTCCATTGGCCTGCTTGCCTGTTTCTGTGTCATAACCATGTTATTTTCTTTACCATGCCTTTGTAGTATAACCGGAAATCCAGTACAGCATTCTGAAAACTCCAGCATTGCTATTTGTGTTTCGGGGTTGCTTTGGGATTTTTCTAATTTCATATGAATTCTAGGATTGTTTTCTCTAGTTCTGTAAAGAACCAATAGTCCTGATATATTATCTACTATTTTTGGTTTTTCTTATTTATAGTGTCTAGATTTCATGAGGTTTCATATATGTGAATTTGCTAATCTTTTTATTGTTGTCATAGAGATTTCATTGCCCATATTAAATTTTCTCAGAGCTCACATCTGTACTTTTGTTAAATTTATCTTTTTCCTCCTTTCCTCACTTCTTGCTTTCCCTTTCTCACTCCTCCCTTCTTTATAATTAGGTTACCTCCAAACCATTCTCAAGAGAAAACTATGGCACGAAGGGCTAGATCTGTTCTAAGGAATAATATCCCTGAGAATGTCGCATCAAAGCCAGCACTGACATTTTCATGGCTTCCATGTACCACTGAAGTGGTTATCTGCTGGTCACACAGCGTGACTGTGGCACTAGTTACTGCTTTCACTTTCATTTCTGCTGAGCCTTGTTCTGCAGATGCACTGACTATTAATTACAATCTTTTGCTCGCTTTTAATCTACACTTTCTTAGATACTACTGTAAATTGGTAGTTTAGGTTTTCTCTGTTTAATAATAAAAGTCCTTTAACAAGAAGCCAAATAAAATCTGATCTACTCTAGAAAAATATTTCAATAATGTAAAATGGTATTACTTCGTGGTCAAGTCCTGACCACACAGGGAAATTGTTCCAGGGAAAACAAATGATTTCTTCCTTGTATTCCCAGACTTTAACCATTTGTTTGTTTAATATCAATTTGCAGGCGAAATTGAATGGTCTAATTTGTCTTGAATAGAAAGAATTATCAGTTTTTAATAATGTTAAAACACATGGACTCTTTCGGGACTTGAGTATATTGTTAATACAGTTCTAGAGAAGAAGAAAATGTACCAATGAATATTAACAGCTGTTCGTGAAGCTCTTTATCTCTTCTCAGATGAAGGGAGGGATGGTGTGAGGTTTGGGTAGGTTAGCGACAGAATCACTTCTTCAGGTACATTTGACGAGGCTTGGGGAAGACCAAGGTTGGAGAAAGGAGGTACCATGGACTTGTAACTGGGAGACATTTGTGCTCAGTCTCCTTGGGTCTGCTAGAGAGCAGGGGCATGGCTTTACATATACCTTTCCAGAAGACAAGATGGTATAATATTTAAGAGGAGTTGCTCTGGAGGCAAGTAGCAAGCTTCATGAGCTGGTTTAACACTTATTAGTTGCACAGACTTGCATAAATAGTTTCACCAACCTTTGGTTTCTTCATCATTAAGTGAGAACAGGTGAGGAAACCTTTCAGGGTTGAACAACTGCCAGAGAGAGTGCATAGAAGGCATCTGGCACAGTGCCAGGCACATAATACTCTTCGTGAAAGTTTACTGCTGCTATGCTTGCTTTATTGTTACTATTACTTTACTGATATTATTGAATTTTGTAATTTAATAATTTACTTCAGTTTAGGAAGGAGTTTTTTGTCATCTTCCAATTATTCATATAATTGACTCCAACCTCTAGCTTTAAGGCTAGGAGTTTTTCTTTTCCTCATGCAGCTTTTTATGTTTACTGGAAAATAAGGAAAATAAACTTCCTGTTCTCTTCCTCTGCACTCTTTTTCTCATCCTTTTAAACACAGTTAAATTCCTTGCCCAATGTAGGTTTTATAAGCCATACAGATATTAGTGGAAATGGTTGCTTGCTTTGGCCATTTGAAATGTGGATATGGACACAGTGGGCCCCTGGTGGATGAAGTACATGTCCTAGGACTCTCAAGGGTCTGACTACTTGGGTTTGAAGAACTTGGTGCTCCTTCCTAATGGTGATATTTTTTGTGGAGGCTGAGGCTGTCAAAAGGACTATTTTTGGTCAAGTGACTGGAGACTCTCTACACAAATATAAGGCCTTCAGGTAGCTTTTCCTGTGTGATTACTCAAGCTGCTGGGGTTTGAGAAGAGGATTGTGTTTCTCTTGTCTTTTGCCAGCCACATGGAAGCTGAGAGAAGTGAGTGTTAACCTCTGGTTGAAATGAGAAGAGAAAGAGAAGCTTATCAACAGATATGAGCCCCCCAAAAATTATATCAAACCCAGGCCAGGGATGTAGCTCAGTGGTATCATGCCTGCCTGGCAAGCACAAAGTCCTGAGTTTGATCCCCACTACCAGGAAAAAAAATTACAGCAGACAGGGGCAAGGTCAGTACCATAGCTGTAGGGCTGGAATCAGAATGTGTGTGTGAACTCTTTAGGGCCCAAGGGATCTGCTCTTGCTTCTGTTCTTCAATCTATGTTTGTGAATATGACTTAAACTTAGCATGCTCTTACACATACTAACCAGTGGGAATCCTCATACTAGTCCAGCCAGGGATGTTAGGGGAAGTTTCACCCCATTTCATAGACAAGAAAATAGAAATGTTCTTCAAAAAGTTTTCCAAATGGTGGTGTTCCAGGAACTAGCACCTATTTCCTGGCTCCTGACTTCACTGTTCAGAGTTTGTGGCCCAGGTTTAGATTTTTGAAGAGAAAAGAAGTGTGTAACTGTAGGCAAACTGGGGTGAGTAAAATTATGGCATAGCTTGAGGCATAGTGAGATAATTGGCATTTGATGGATTATTTCTACTTTCTGCATGAATTTCTGAAATTCCATCATTGTGAATTAATCATTCATTCCTTTGATTTAGCTGGTACCTCTCCAGACCATCTCTGACAAACATGAAGAATCCCTAGGAGGAGTAATGGTGAATCAGTTTGCCATACTAACTTCCATCTCCATGGCCAAAAGAGATCAAAGCAGTCAGGGATGAAAATGTTGATGGAAGATGGGAAGAGGGAGTCTATGTAATTGAATGTACCTCTGAGAAGGGTAGGCTGAGAAGGATGTACTTGTTCTGTATTGCTGTGTCAAAAATAGCTAAAACCTAGGGGCTTAAAAAACACACACATAGATGATTTCACAATTTCCCCGGGTCAGGAGTCTGAGCATGACTTAGGTGGATTCTCTGCTTGGAGCCTCACAAAGTTGCAGTCCAAATGCTGGTTGTATTGCATTCCTTTGTGGAACTTGGATTTTTTTTCAGGTTCACCTGGCAATTAGTAGATTTAAGCTCCTTCTGGTTGGAGGCCTAAGTTGCTCTGCAACTACAGACAGTGCCCTACCACATGGCTCTCACAGCAGTGCAATTTGCTTAAGGCTGGCTGATTTTCTCTCATCAGTCTCTAAGACTCAGTCTACTGTAATGTAAGCATGGGAGTGCTCTGAGATTTCACTTGAAAATCTAGATCTTTAGGCAGTGCTGGGCACACATTCTCATGAGGAGACAGCTTGTAGGAACTAAGCAGTGGCTGTCCCCTTGTATAGTGAAGGAGTCTAGTTTTCTGAACCCTTGTCTTCCACTGATGCTGTGTATGCTGCTACCCAGACTGCTTCAGTCCATTTTGGTGCCCATTTTTCTCTTGTGGGGAATCTGAGTTTGTGGCCCAGGTTTAGGTTTTTTTGAAGAAACAAGAAGTGTGTAACTGTAGGAAATGAAGAGATTTGATTGAGAAAAGGGGCAAAAACTGAGGCAAATATGGCCTCATAGCCTCACATATGTTTTGTTATAATATACAAGAAGATGGGGCTGAACAGATTTGGGGTTTTTATTTCCTGGGTCTGTACTCAGATCCATGGCTTGCACCTGTTACTTAACATCTCTGCACCTCAGTTCCTCATTTGGAATGCTTTTCCTCCTCTGAGAGTTTCTGATTCAAATGGGCTTGAGTTGGCAAATGGCCAAGGTGACTCTTAATGGTCAGACAAATTTGGATAACAAGACCACTCATAATTAGACATTAGCTAGCAGGTATGGGCTCAGAAAATAAGTCAGCTTTTGGGGAAAGATTAACAATTGGGGCTCAGCTAGGTAAGTATTCAGGAGAAATATTTTGGCTCTAGCAGGGACAGAATATGTAGAAATTCTAAGTCTAGGAAACTAAGGCAGAAACCATTATACAGATTGGGCCAACACAGCAGGGAAAGGAAGTATGTATATAGTATATTCGGTTCCCCTGCTACCATCATTACCTCCTTCCCAGCCACCAGTTAGTGGTTTCCAAAGTTCATAGATTTAGATAGTCAGGCCAGTCAGGTTCTGAGCAGGTTGCAGTGGCATGTTGGCTCAAAGCAGGGGCTGACAATTTATGTTTTATCTCTTAAAATAGTTTGCAAGCTGCTGGTGGGGCCAGGGTACACAGCCGGGAGTCTGCAGGGGCTTGGCAAGTGTTTGTTGGGTAAGCAAATCAGTAAGAAACGAGCACTCCCTGTCATGCTGAGCACTTGCCCAAGTCTGCTGCTGCTTGCTCTTGGGTCCTCTCTCTCATGCTAAGCTCCCTGACAGCATGGAGAGAAACTCTTCTGCCTCCCAGCACACTCTACTGAGTGCCACGTACAGAGAGATTTAATTAACAAAGGCCCAATAGGAAATCTTTAATAGGAAAATAGGAAATCTTTAATTTCAGACCAAAAGCAAATCAAATGCCTATGATATCTTGATTTAAAAGCAAATTATCATTTTTTAACTGAAAATACCAAAACTTTGGTTTCTCAATTTCAAATTCTAGAACAGTTTTTCAACCAGGTTTGTAGTAGTAATTCACAAGTGTGGAAATCGTTATTTTGGCAAACTTGGATTTTAACATTACATTATCCTGTTTGAAAATGCAAGAGACTCTTGGTCTGGGGATTTAGCTCAGTGGTTCCGCATTTGCCTGATAAGTGCAAGGTCCCAAGTTCAATATCGGTACCACTCACGCCAGTAATCTCAGCACTCGGGAGGCAGAGGCAGGAGGATTGCTGTGAGTTTGAGGCTATCATGGGCTACATAGTGAGCTCAGGGCCAGCCTGAACTACAAAGTGAGACCTTGTCTCAGACAAACAAGAAAAAAAGGAAGAAACTCTTAAGTGGTCTAGTAGGAATGCTGATTGCTTTAATGCTTTGTGGTTAAAAGAGCAAATGATTTATCAAATTGTGTGCTTTTATATTATACAGTCTACTGTTTGTCAATTATGACTCAAGAAATCTGTAAAAAATAAAATGACAAGAGACAAGCAGGAAGGCACGTGTTTTAGGAAGTCCTGCACGGTGTTATACTTTGCTTTTCCTATAAGGACAGCACTAAAATACATTTAGGCCAATTAACTCACATATTTTTGTCCTATTTCTTTGTGAGACACAACATTGGTTTGCTTAATGACCCAAGAAAGCCTTAAAATGTTTTATAGTTCATAATCCTGATGAAAACTTAACTTATACAAAAGTAATTTTTTAATTTATGGGCTTCTGGGGCATCCATGGTGCCACACAGAGCATAGAAAAGATAAATTTATTCTCTGGGCCTTCTGTGAGTGCCTGGCATTTAGATGGCAGTGACATGTGTGAGCGTGAGTGGCTGTGTGAGTTATTAGGAGTGAAAGCCTCTCGGTAGGAATAACTGGTTGTCTTGCTTGAGGGGAGAGGATTATATAGAATATACTTAGTCACTGCATTTGAACCTCCATTTCTAGACATTGTAATGGGCATTAAAGGACAGAGGGACTGGGGAGATTGGGAGGGGCTAGAAAGGCATTAAAAATAAGGGAAACAGTACAATCAGTGCACAAAACTGTGTTCATAGGCCATTTCTTGGGTAGCAAACACTGCAAAGTAGGGTGGGCTTGGGAAAAGAAGGATCTGGACAGTCAGGCCCTGGGAATCAGCAGAAGGAAAGAGAAAATGTTATGGTTAATGTCTAGATGTCCCTCCCAAAGCCTCAAGAGGTTATAGGTGGGACTTTTCCCAGGTGGCTATATCTGGAGATTGTGATGTGGGATCAGGGATATTTGGTTATTAAATCAGTAAACTGATTGCTTTGGCATAGTTCTGGGCAGGATTAAGGGTACCCCACCCTGAGCATGGGTAGGCTGGATAAGATATATGGCATAGAAAGAGGGTCTCTTGTCCCTTGTCATTTGTTTCCTGCTTTGTGCCTTTTGTCTTTTTTCTTTTCTTTCCCTTTCTTTCTTTCTTTCTTTCTTTCTTTCTTTCTTTCTTTCTTTCTTTCTTTCTTGCTTTCTTGCTTTCTTGCTTTCTTGCTTTCTTGCTTTCTTGCTTTCTTGCTTTCTTTCTCTTTCTTTCTTTTTCTTTCTTTCTCTCTCTCTCTCTCTCCTTCCTCTCACTCACTCTCTTTCTTTCTTTCTTCTTTCTTTTTCTTTCTTTCTTGGCTTGCATGGTACCATGGATTGAACTCACAACTTTGTGCTTGCAAAGCAGGTGGGGTTGGTGCTACTCAGTTAATTCCCTGTCCCCCTGTGCCTTCTATCTTCTGTATACTATGAACTGTTCTTCCTGTGATGTCCACCTGTCATAGAGTCAACCTGTGAGTGAAATAAAGCTTTTTTCCTTTAACTTTGCATATTGGCTATTTTGTCTCAGCAACAAGAAAAGTAACTAAGATAGAAGGTTTTCTTTGAAGGGTTCTAAGTAGAATGATATAGCAATAAGAAATTACTTTGGGGGCCCAGAGATTTAGCAAGTGCAAGGTCCAGAGTTCGATTCCCAGTAATCACATACTACAATGTGGAGTGTTGTGACTCATGTCCACCAGCAATCAGTACCACACACCACAATGTTGGGTGTGGTGGCTCATGCCTGTAATCCCAGCACTCAGGAGGCAGGAGTATTGCTAGGAGTTTGAGGCTTGTCTGGGGTAGATAGTGAGCTCAGGGCCAGCCTGAACTACAAAGTGAGACTCTATTTAAAAAAAAAATCATTTTGGAATAATTATTACAAGTAATGATATAACTTCTTATACATCTGTTGACTCATAGCAACCCTGCAATGTAGATTTATGTTTACCATCTTGTTTTACAGATGTGGACACAGAGCACAGTAAAGTGGCTGAAGTGGGATTTGAACCCACACTCTTCAGCTCTAGAGAAAGTGTACTTAACCATTAGATTGTCCATTACCCCTCAACATGATAAGTAGCTTTTAAGGGAGGTTAATCTGGTGTGTTACATGGATTGATAAGTAGAGCACAATGTTTGATGCTGGGAGATCCAATTAGGAGGTGAAAGCAATACACATAATTCTAGGAATCCTAGAAATTAGCATCCTTATTAGTACTTCCTGCCTTCTTGTCACTTGGTTTCATCCAATGTCATAAACTTATTCTAAATTTCATCTCCATCATTTTCTGCTCCACCTTATGTCCCTCCAATCCTCTCCACTGTGCTGTCAGAAGGTCTTCAAAAAGAGTGGATCCAGTGATGTTGCTATTTGATTAAACTCTCTGTGTAAAAATCTAGTCTTGGGTTACAAGGTCATTCCTACCTGGCTGTCATTGTCCAATTCAGCCCCATCTAGGCACCTGTGTCCTTACACACCACTTTCTTGACCAGTAATTCACCTCCTGGCTGCAAAGTAGATCATTTGATGACCACAGGTCATTACCCTGGGGGTGGGGGTAGGTAGGGGAGGCTTTGTTAAAGAAAAAAAAAATCTCCCTAGTTGGTTCTAATGTACAGCCAGGTCTGAGAGCCAATACTTCATTTACTGGTTAAACAGACACTACAGTCTGTTCCCTTCCCTGAGCCTTTGCACCTGCCAGTATTTCTGCTTTGGGACCTTCTCTCTCATGCTGTTTCATCCAGTTGTCTCCTATGCAGTCTTTGGATGTTATTTATCAGTATCTCTCCAGGGCCTAGAAGAGTGCATATATAGGTGTTTGATAAATATTTCCTGAATCATTGAATCAATCTGGGTTAATAGACTGCATAACAGTCCTTTCAGGATGCCAATACCTACCTTCTTTAGAACCTGTGACTTGTTACCTAAAATGATAAAGGGAAATTTGCAAATGTGTTCAAGTTAAGGATCTAGAGCCAGGTAGAGCATCCTGGATTGTCCAGTTGAGCCCAGAGTCATCATCAGGAAGATAATAGACCTGGAGTGAAGAATAAGATGTGAAAACAGAACTAGTGATCAGAAAAGTAATGCTCTACTTAGGGCTCTGAAGCTAGAGGAAGGTGTGGTGAGCAGGCAGTGTCTACAAACCAGAAATACGAGCTGACCGATTGTCCTCTAGAGTGTCCGAGGGCAGCATGACTCTGCTAACACCCTTACCTTCAACCCAGTGAAATATTTTTCTGAATTCTGATTCACAGAACTGTCTAATAAACCTGCAATAGCAAACACGAGTTGTTTGAAGTAGCTAAGTTCATGATAATTTATTAAGTACTGAAAGGAAGCTAATCCAGGTATCATATCTGAGCAGCCTTTCCTGACTCAAGGAGAAGGTTGAGTATCTCCACTGTTATGTTTCAGCTTTACTTTTCTGTGCTTCTGTTTCCCATGTTTAAGACAAATATTTACCTCACTGGGTTTATATAAGGATTAAATGACTAAATGAGTTAATATATGCAGTTTTTAAATAGTTCCTTTTCTTAGTAAGTGCCCAGTAAATGTTAGCTGTTATTACCGGATCATAACATTATTTATTGAGTGAAGAAAGTGAGTGGGAATAGAGATTAAACGGGGAAGATGAGTCACTGATGTCTGAGTTTTATACTTCTTCCTGCCTATGGTCCTACTCCTTGTGGAGAGAGATCTCATCAGTCATCCCTCTGGATCCTGTCTAGTGAGTGTCTTTCTCTCTTGGTGTTGCCCTTTTGGAAGGCCTGTTTCCTGGTCTGTATCCTGCACATCCTCTTGGCTCCTAGCTCCATCAGGCCTGCTCATGCTTTGGAGAGCTCAGCTCAAAGAAATAAGCCTAAGAGCCCTGAGCCCCTCTGCTGCCTTGGGGAAGGAATTCAGATCATTTCCAAGAAAATGCAGAGAAATGACTCAAAGATGAGTCGATGATTTCAAGCCAGCTGACTCACAGAATGACTGTGAGAAGAAAGCTGGCAGGGAAGGGCAGCTGAGGCTATAGGGTGTTTCTCGATGTTCTGAACCCTGGTATTCTCCCCCATTCCCCAGCCTCAGCTTATTTTACTACAGGAGGCATCACAGAACCTACTTTTCAAGTGTTTTGAAGATTAAAAATGATTCATAAGCATTTGGCACATTGTCCTGTCCCTAGGCAGCATGCTCTAGATGTCTCTGGAATTAATCTGAGCAGGAATGAGACAATAAAAGCAGATGACCTATAATAAAGATTTTCCAACTTTTTGTTCTCTGAAGGGCCTCTTTATACTCTTAAATATTACTGAGGATCTCAAAGAGCTTTTGTTTATGTGTGTTATATCTTGTGACATTTTACTACATTAGCAATTAAAGCCAAAATAGTATAACTGTTTCTTATTGATGTAGAGAATAATAAACCTATTCATTGGTAATATTTCATGCTTTAAAAATATAAAAATTAATTTTTAAAAAGCAAGTATAATTCTAGTATCCTTGCTTTATAGTTGTATAAAGCAACTTAATATCTGGCTAAATAGAAGACAGGAGCTAGGAGATAGCAGACCTATTGCTGGATGTTATATACACCTTGGTTCAGTCTGTTCTGATGTTGTAAAACAGGTCAGGTTGCCTCTGGAAAACTCTAGTGTATACTGTGAGAGAATGAGAGTGAAAAGGCAAATGATGGATAGGCACAGTAGTGCACAGCTATAATTCTAGCTCCTGAGGAGGCTGAGGCAGGAGGATTGCAAGTTTGAGGCTAATCTGGATTACTTAACAAGACCATGTTTCAAAATTAAAAAGAAAAGATCTAGTACTATTGCTCAGTGGTAGAGCAACTTCATAGCATGCTGTATTAGTCACTTTCCTTGTTGCTGAAATATAATACCCAATATCCACACTTAAAGGAGAAAAGATTTGTTTTGACTCACAGATGTTAGAAAATTCAGTCCATAGTTGGCTGATTCCAAGGCAGAGAGGGTATGGTTCAAAGGCTTGGTTGGAGGACAGATCTTTTTTTTTTAATTGAATTCTTTATTGGTACATTTTATATACAGCTCACAATCACACACAACATTGGGGAATTTGTACCAATATGTGACACAGGTCTTTGTCCCATGGCAGCCAGCAAGCAGTAAGTGAGGAGAGGAACCAACAGGAGTATACCCTTCCCGGGCAACTCTCCTTACCATTGTGACATTCCTCTTCTTACCACACCATGTTCAGAATTAATCCACTGATGAGTATAGTGCCCCATGGTCTAATTCCTTCCAGAAGGAACACATGAGGCTTTAGGGGACACTCTGGTTCTAACCATAACATGCAGAGGCTTATGATTCAATCTCTAATATCACACACGTGTGCATGCACACAGTCAAATACTGGAACAGCTTGGTATGTATTATCATGGAATACTTGTCCACACGGACTACTGAAGGAGTTTTCAGAGTTCCCACATTTGGAGAACCAGTGGTCTGTATGATATTTCTGAAAAAATTTTCAATCTGTATATAAAGATCATAATAAAAATGGAGTTACACATCACCTCTATCATGATATATAGAAAAATTAAGAATCCAAACACCACCTATTTCTGAAAATGTGACCTATTAGTAGCAATCAACCCCTGCTAGTAGAAGTACAATATGGTTTAATCACTTTATAAGTATTACCAAATTTTTCTTTAGAGAATTTAGAGATAAAAATGTGCATATGCCATCACTCACTTGTTGTATCTCATAGGAGAATAAAGAAATAAATTATAATATATTCATATAATGGAACACTATAATTAAATACTATAATGATTAGTAACTGTCACAGAATACTACAATGAAAATAATATATAGACATATAATAGTATGCCAGTTAAAACTGAGTTACTTAAGCTAGGAATGTTGGCAGGTGCTTATAGTCCCAACTACTTGGGGCAGCTGAGGCAGGAAGATTATTGGAGCCTAAGAGTTTGAGGCCAGCCTGGGCAATATAGTGAGATCAATTCTATGTCAAAAAAAAATTCAGTAGAGCTAGGTGAATGTGAATCAATTTTGCAAGTAAACTGAGTAACAGGGATTCAAATCCTGTGTAGTATTTACACAAAGTTTGAAAATATACAGAATAAAAATACATGCCAATAGCAGGCACATGCATGTGCAGTTCAAGTCTATAGTCATGCACAGGAATGAAAAACACCAAATTCAGGATAAGAGTAACCCCAAAGAATAAGGACATGTAATGAAATCAGGAAGCGGTTTTGGAAGACTTTATTTCTATAATGTTTATTTATTTCTAAAATGTGAGTGGAATAACTAGTTCTTTTAAAATATAAATTCTGTTTAAACTTTTTTTTTCTGGTAAAGAAAATAGGACAAGAAAACAAGTCTATGAGAAGAAAAAAAGCAAAACTTTACAGAGACCCCCAGCTCCTTTGCTTATACTGGCTATATGGATGGAGTTTAGTTATAAGCAATTGGGTTCAGAATATTCATTTGTAATTAATTGGCACTTACTATGATTAACCCATAGAAACAGGTACTTTGCCAGAACAAGGCCTGTCTCCAAGCCCTCAGACACCTGCTAACTTCACAGCCTGCTTAACTATCTCAGCAGTTGGTAGAAGAGTAGCTCTTGGAAAAGTCCCTTCTGACTTGAAGATCCAGGGAAATGCCTTTTCCTTGGCAGCCCTGGCCTGATACTCCTCTTTAATCCTCAATGCTGGTGTCAACTTCTTTGGTTTAGGAAACAGCAGACTAGTAAAGCATATGCTTGTGTATGCCTGAGTGGGTCATGTTGGTGGGACTTGGCTACTACATATGGTCCCTGGCCTGTTCCTTTCTGACACTGTTCTCTTCCTCTGCTCCCTGGGTACCATGAACTAATTAGCCTAGCTCCATCATGCTCTTCTGCTCCGATTCACCTACTTTGGAGCCTGCTAACCATGGACTGAATACCCTAAACCATAAGCTAAGTTAAATCTTTCCTCTTTTAAATTGTAAGTATCAAGTACTGTGTTCAGCAGCAGGAAAGCTAGCTAATAATACCCTCTAATTTTCTTTACAGGCATGTGTTGTGAAAGGGAATCTCTATGGTTTGAATGTGTCCCCAAGATTATTCATTGGAAACCTAATCTCCAATATAACAATATTGAGAGAGTGGACCTTTAAGAAATGATCAGGTCGCTGACTTTGTCTTTATAAATAGACTAATGTTATCATTATAGCAATTGTTAGTTACTGTGAGAATGAATTTCTTTTTTTTTTTTTTTGAGACAGGGTCTCGCTTTGTAGTTCAGGCTGGCCCTCAGCTCACTATGTAGCACAGGCAAACCTGGAACTCAGCAATCCTCCTGCCTCTGCCTCCCGAGTGCTGGGATTACAGGCATGAGGCACCATACCTGGTACTGTGGTATGTGGTATTGATTGCTGTTGGGCATGAGTCACCATGCCCAGCATTGTATGTGGATACTGAAGATTGAACTCAGGACCTTGCACTTGTGAGGCAGGCACTGGAACCACTGAGCTAAATCTCCAGTCCGAGAATGAATTTCTTATAAACTTCTGACTCTTCATATGGTGCTGTCTGTCGTGTTATAATGCAGCAAGGAGGCCCTTGACAGATACAATCCTTCAGTCTTAGACTTCCTGGCCTCTGGTGCCATGAGCCAAATAAAGTTCCATGCTTTAAAAATTACCTACCCTCGGTATTCTCTTATAGCAACACAAAATAGATGTAGAGAGGGACTGTCACACTTGTGAGGCAATCAGTCAGTAGAATCAGAATTGTTCAGCTGAGCAGAATCCCTGTATGGCAGCACAGTGTAGGCTTTGTATTTCTTGTGATGGTCTGGGAATTTGGGGCCAATAGATCTGGGGTGGGGGCAAATCCACTACCCAAATCTCTAACTTGGAACAACAACTTCAGAGTCATCCTTGGCTGAGTTTCTACCATAATTCCTTTTATTTCCCCTTTTATAGCTATATTGGTTTTTAAAAAATTTGAATCTTTATTGGTACTTTATATATACACACATCATAATCATACACATCATTGAGAATTTATACCAGTATATGACACAATTTAATTCTCATTGTTTCCCATTCCCCCACCTACCCTACAACACCCTGCATACATAAGCTTTGTTTTCCTTTTTTATTATCATATTTTTTCTTCTCCTTGTTACTTACCCCTACATCCCATTTCCCTTTGAATATTTTCTATTTCACAATATCTACCATATGTTCTAGAGCTCATTTACATCTTCAGTTTACCATACCAGAGAAAAGATATGATATTTACAGTTCCGTGACCTATTTATTTCACTTATGAGTATATCCTGAAGGTACATCCATTTGAGTATAAATGAGTCAAACATATCATTCTTTATGGTAGAGTAATACTCCATTTTATAAAAAAAACATCTTCTTTATCCAGTCTCCAGTTGATGGGCATTTGGGTTGTATCCAAGATTTAGCTATCATAAGTTGAGCTGCTATGAACATGAGTGCACATATGTCACTGTAACATGAATCTTTTAATTCTTCTGTGCACATACCTAGCAGGGGAATAGCAGAGTCAAATGGGATCTCTAATCCAAGTTTTTTGAGAAATCTCCACACTGATCCCCACAGTGGTTGTACCAGTCTACATTTCCCCCAAAGGTGGAGAAAGGTTCCTTTCTCTCCACAGCCTCACCAGCATTTGTTGCTGGTTAATTTTGAGATAGCAGCTATTCTTTGTGGAGTGAGAAGGAATCTCAGTGTTGTTTTCATCTGCATCTCTCAAATGACTAGTAATGTTGAACATTTCTTCATATGTTTCTTAGCTGCTTTAATTTCTTCCTCTCAAAAGTGTCTATTCATTTCAGATGCCCATTTTTGAATTGGGTCTTTAAATTTGGGGGGCTGCTTTTTTTTTTTTTAAAGCTCTTTGTATATTCTATAGATAGAAGCCCTTTGTCTGAGAAAGAACTGGTAAAATTTTTTTTCCCCAATTTGTTGGTTGTCTTTTCACTCTGCCAGTGGTTTCTTTTGCTGTGCAGAAGCCTTTTTAATAGGATGAGATCCCATTTGTTGATTTCTTCTGGTAGTTCTCATGCTATACAGGTTTTGTTCATATAATCTTTCCCTAATCCAGTGTCTCTAAGAGTTCTACCTAACCTGTTTAGTGTTTCCGTTTTAATATTTAGGTCTCTAATCCACTCGATTTTAATTTAGTACATGATGAAAGAGATATATCTAGCTTTAGTCTTTGGCAAGTTAAAGCCCAGTTTTTCCAGTACCATTTATTAAAGAGGGTATCTTTCCTCTATTGAGGATATTTGGCTCCTTTGTCAAAGATGAGGTAGCATAGTGTATCTGAAGTTGATTCTGTATCTTCTAATCTATTCCATTGGCCCTTGGGTCTGTTACTTTGCCAGTACCATGCCATGTTTTTTTTTGAGAAAGGGTCTCACTTTGTAGTTCAGGCTGACCGAGCTCACTATGTAGCCCAGGCAAGCCTCAAACTCAGCAATCCTCCTGTCTCTGCCTCCCAAGTGCTGGGATTACAGGTGTGAGCCACCACGCCCGGCACTGTGGTATGTGGTATTGATTGTTGGTGGGCGTGAGTCACCATGCCCAGCATTGTATGTGGTTACCGGGATCGAACTCAGGACCTTGTGCTTGTGAGGCAGGCGCCAGAACCACTGAGCTAAATCTCTGGCCCTACCATTGTCATTTTTATCAAGTGGTTTTGTAGTATAGTTTCAAGTTGGAGATTGTTATACTCCCATCCATGTCCTTGTTACCTAGAATTGTTTTTGTCATTCTAAATCTCTTGTGGTTCCAGATGAATCTTTGGATTATCTTCTCTAGATCTGTGTAACATACTATTGGGATTTCAGTCAGTATGGTATTGAATCTATACAATAGTTGTGAGAGTATAGCCATTTTGACAATATTAGTTCTTCCTATCCGGGAACAAGGGATGTCTTTCCATTTTTTGATATTCTTTTCAATCTCCTTTTTCAGAGTGTTGTAGTTTTTAGAGTAGAAATCTTTCACCTCCTTTGTTAGATTGATTCCTAGATATTTCATTTTTTTGGTTGCTATTGTGAAAGGGATTGACTCCTCAATTTCTCTCTCAGTGAGTCTGTTTGTGTATACAAAGTCTATTGACTTTTGAGCATTGACCTTTTATACAGTTGCATTGCTAAACTTGCTGATTACGTCTAACAGTCTTTTGGTTGAGTTTTATTAATCATATCACTCACTTTGGACAGTATCTGTTATCATCTCAGAGATCAGTTCTGATTTTCATTTTAGTAGATCGTTTTTGTTATCATCTCAGAGAGTCCTGGTGATTGAGCTTCATTTTGCTCCATTTTCCTTTTCCCTGAATTTCCCCTGTGGTGGTGATCTTTGTATCACCACCTGGGTTTTTGAACTTTTTCTCATTTTGATTCCTTTGTCATTGCTTGTATTGGTTTAATTTCTTGCCTGCTGTCTGAGCAATGTTTGTTGCAAGTCTCTTTCTTCCTAGTATTTGGAACCCTTAGATGACTAATGCCTGAGTTGTCCTTTGGTCTGTAATGGCCCTTGAATAATCTCAGTTCACTGGCTATAGTCAACAGGATTCCTTTTCTATTTCAGTGTTTTTATTTTTTTTTTATTTATTTTTTTATGTGATGGGCTTCCACAATTCAGGGAAGTGCAGGGCCAAGCAGCAGCAACAATGGCATGGACAAATCTTCACGCCAGACCCAGTTGTGCAGCCCTACCTGTCCCTACTTGCTGGCTTTGTTTCCTCAGGCACCTGGCACAGTCCACCTAGCTGTATTGTTTTTAACTTGGTTCTTTGGTTTCACAGCAGGAAAAAAAGATACTGTTCCACAAAGTTCCTTGGAATCTGCCATGCCACAGATGGCTTGGTTTCTAGTGACTTTCTTTGTAGCTGGGAGGAAGAAAGGATTTGAAGATGTGCTTACATACATTTGACACATGGCACAGGTAGTATCAGTTTTCCCAGTGAAATAGGTTGGGGATTTGTAGAGAGAGGAATTTGAGGCCAAGACTCTCCACCTCCAGTTTCCTTACCCAGATCAACAAGATTTTATTCTACTTTCCCCCTTGCCCTCTTCTTGGTGTCTGGAGTAAGCACTAAACAGGAACTAACACTACAAAGCAAAAGTAAAGATCAGAATTTCTGTGGGAATCTCCAATATGTGTTAGTTTTGAAATTAATAGGTCCAGCTCATTAAATGTACATTTTAAATTGCATTACAAGTTTGTAACAATAATTATAACATAGAAAATATTGTTCATTGTTTTAACATATGTGCTTTCATTTTGGGACATTTCTTTTTAATCATTATTATATCGATATATTTGTACAGTTGTGGATTATATGGGTGTATTCTTTTATTTTACTGTTTCACTAATTAGATATAGATTTCTCCTACTTAGTCATTCCATAGGTTTTTTTGAGCTAGGTTCTTGTTAAGTTACCAAGGCTAACCTTGGAGTCCTATGACCCTCACAAGTCACTGGGATTATAGATGTATGGCTCTATGCCCACGTAATCAGTTTTTAATGTTTACTTATATCCTGTCAAGTGAAAATTATGGAGTGGAAAAAGTGTGTTCTGAGTTTTAATTTAGGGAGAGCATCACATCCTCAGAGGACTGATTCAAGAATGAAAGGTGGCAGTAGATATAGTGTATTTACAATAGAAACTAGACACTGAATAAAGGCTGACTAGAGGTTGGCTGTCATCATCTATAATCATATCTTTGCCTTTGTTCTTTTAAAAAGCCTCATCCACTTAAAGTCAGGGCCTCTCCAGTCCTTGCCATCTGTTTTTCTATTACAGCCAAAGATACATTGGCTTGATAACTGGATCTCAAGCTGACATAACGGACCTCAGACAGTTCATTTCTACTTAGGGAGAACAGCTCAGCGAAATTAACCTTCCTCCCTTCATTCTGGGAGTGGCTTTTGTAGCAGGGAAAGTAGGCTGAGGACCAGAGAGAAGCCCTAGGATAAGGCCATTGGTGAAGTACTGGAGCCATTCGTGAATGCTACTTCAGACTTTTCTGAGCACCACTTGTTTTTGTGAGCCAGTTCAGTGCTACAAAAAGTCCAGGTGTCAAAGATACAGATAAATGGCATTTTCAGTTTTAAAGTTGCTCACTGTAGAAGGAAGATATCAAATTGGGAAAGAGTACATGGGAAAAATGTTCAGTCTGTGAGGCCAGAGAGGAGCCAAACCACTCTGGGCTGGTGTGTCAGATGAAGTTGGTAGGGTTCTTCTTAGGAATTAGGCAACTTTTTAGCCAATAACACCAGAAAAGACATAGGATCCAAATCATGAAGAGCACTGTGCTTTGTCATAAGGTAGATCTCCAAACCCCCAACTGCCTGCTACAAGCAATGCAAGAAATTATGAACTAAATGAATAGAAGGAATGGATAATGAGAGTTCTCTCTTTCTTCTTCCTTTCCATTTCCCTTTGTTTCCTTATCTACCACCTTTACAGATTAATTCTTCATTAGTACAAGGGTTATAGCTTGAGAAGAGAAGAGTCGGGACAGAGAAGAAAAAGATTCCTGATAATGACAGTGAAAAGTGAAGGGGAGTTTTCAAAGCCAAAGGCTGGTACAATTATTTCCATCTTAGAGATGTATGTATTTTAGGCATCTGGAAGCCAGAGATTCCCCCGGAAAATAAATTTCTTCTGCCATGCAGAAATTCTTCAGCCCCAAACTTCATCTCTCAGTTGTTTATGCATTTTTAGAATTTGGATAAATCCCAGAAAGTTTTTTGAGCTTGGTTCTTCATTTAGTAAATTTGTTTTAGTATACTTTCTCTTTGGGCCAAATTAAAAGTCACATCCTTATAGTAAAAAGGTAAAGAGTTTTGATGTTTTGGGGGTAAATAAAGCAGTTTTTTTTTTTAAATTGTGGAATGAACTCGTGACTTTGCACTTGGAAGGCAGGCACCGGAACTACTGAGCTAAATCCCTGGCACAATAAAGCAGTTTTTCTATGTTATTCTTGGGATATAAAATGTACCCAGTTAAAAGTTTGATTGCTGATGGGATTTGCAGAAGTATGACCTTAAGGAATTAGAAACCCCTACAACAGATCCCAGATCCCTGCTCAGTACTATGGTGACTCAAGGGAAGAAGAAAGAGAGACAGAATTAAAGAGACAGTGATAAGGAAAGCCAGGATGGCCAGCACTTGTGCAGTCAGAGGCTTGAGGAAGCAAAGGCTCTGAACATCCAGGCCATTGATATTTCTTGGTGACATCAAATTTAGATTGAGGTAAAGGGGCTTTATGGAGTTGCTATGGATACATTGCTGACCCAGGCAAGGTGTGTAAAGGAAAAGACAAGGTGTTCTTGAATTAGGAACCGAACAGACAAAATATAGGTTGTAGTTAATAAAAAACCTTGTTTTTTTAGTAAAGCAAGTTTTAACTTTGGGAATGGAATTTGGGTACAAGTTGCCCTGGCCTTGGCTGCTAGATTATCTTACACAGAGCCCCACAGCTCACAGGCTGTCTCTCTGGTCATTGTGTCTGTTAGTAGAGAGGTTGTGCTAACTTGTACACCACCTGCAAAACATAGGCTGCAGTCTGAAAATAGGCTAGTTATAGGGGTTAACTTTTTATAATCTGCACTGCTTACAGCCTTCTTTGGGCATAATCAAGGAGGCAGTCCCCAAAATGAGGGCTCTGGCTTCTTCAATGGAAAGTCTACTGATGTGATCACAGTTTGATGGGATTATTGAGAGACGCCAAAACAGGAGGCAGTGCCCAGTTGAACGGAATGGATTGTGGGGTCATGACATTGGAGTATGTCTGGTCCTAGAACCCTTCCTCTGTGGTTCTTTTATCCTCTCCTTTCTCTGCTTCCTGCATGCCTGGAAGCGAACAGCTATCCTCTGTCATGCTCTCTGGCAGCAGAACCAACCAGCCAGGAGATGCATAGAGTTCACGTTTGTGTAACTGCAAGCCAAAGTGAACCTTTTGTCCTTGAAGTTGACTTTCTCAGATATTTGTCACAGTGATCAAAAGCTGACTAAGAATTCTTGATCATAAACCGATGCTGCTGTCAATTACAAGGCAATTTTTAAAAATGGGGTGGTAATTTTTACTTGAGATGTATGGATATGACTAGATTTAACGGATGACATTGTCATGTTAGCTTTATGAGGAAGTTCATTTAAGTTTAAAAAATATGTAAAGTTGGTCATTCAAGAGATGCAAATGAAAACAACACTGAGATTTCATCTCACTCCACAAAGAATGGCTGCAATTACAAAATCAACCAACAATAAATGCTGGCGAGGCTGTGAGGAGAAAGGAGCCCTTCTCCACTGTTGGTGGGATTGTAGACCTGTGCGACCATTGTGGAGATCTGTGTGGAGATTTCTCAGAAAACTAGGACTAGGGGTCCCATTTGACCCTGCTATTCCCCTGCTAGGAATATACCCAAAGTAATTTTAAAAATCACATTAGAAAGACAGATGTGCACCATTGTTCATAGCAGCTCAGTTTGTGATAGCTCAATCTTGGAAACAACCCAAATGTCCATCAACTGGAGACTGGATAAAGAAGATTTTTTAAAAAATTTTTTATAGGGCCGGAGGGTTAGCTCAGTGGTTCCGGCGCCTGCCTCGCGAGCACAAGCACCTGAGTTCGATCCCCGGTAACCACATATAATGCTGGGCGTGGAGACTCACGCCCACCAACAATCAACACCGCATACCACAATGCCGGACGTGGTGGCTCACGCCTGTAATCCCAGCACTCGGGAGGTAGAGACAGGAGGATTGCTGGGTTCCCGGCGGCTTGCCTGGGCACCATAGTGAGCTCAGAGCCAGCCTGAGCTACAAAGCGAGACCCTGTCTCCAAAAAAAAAAAAAAAAAAAAAAAAATTTTTTATAAAATGGAGTATTAGCCAGGTGTGGTGGCTCACGCCTGTAATCCCAGCACTTGGGAGGCAGAGGCAGGAGGATTGCTGAGTTTGAGGCTTGCCTGGGCTACATAGTGAGCTCAGGGCCAGCCTGAACTACAAAGCGAGACCCTGTCTCAAAATAAATAAATAAATAAATAAATAAATAAATAAATAAAATGGAGTATTATTCTGCCATAAATAATGACAAGATTGATTCATTTATGTGCAAATGGATACACCTGGAGGACACACTAATAAGTGAAATAAATAGATCACAGATAGACAAGATAGGAAATTTTCTTTGATATGAGCACCTGTAGATGCAAGTGAGCTCTAGAAAGTATGACAGTTTTTGTAGAATGGGAAGTTTCCAAAGGAAATTTGGTGTGGGAATGTAGTGAGGGGAAGGAATAAATATGATTCTGAAAGAAAATAAAAGAGGGCCGGAGGGTTAGCTCAGTGGTTCCAGCACCTGCCTCGCAAGCGCAAGGTCCTGAGTTCGATCCCCGGTAACCACATATAATGCTGGGTGTGGAAACACGCCCACCAACAATCAACACTGCATACCACAATGCTGGACGTGGTGGCTCATGCCTGTAATCCCAGCACTCGGGAGGCAGAGACAGGAGGATTGCTGAGTTCGCGGCAGCTTGCCTGGGCACCATAGTGAGCTCAGGACCAGCCTGAACTACAAAGCGAGACCCTGTCTCAAAAGCAAAAAAAAAAAAAAA